>SNQJ01S0000076.1:100782-133462 GCA_010110895.2 Picea sitchensis | reverse complement strand
GTAATATCTATATATAATAGTATTATCTGAAAATATATCATAACTCATACCATTATCCATCAAACAAACGTGGGTCCATTACCCAAACCTGGGGTCTCCAACTTCTCATGGCCATAACTCTCTAACCGTGAGGAGTTATGTGACGTTCCACATACCACCGGAAATGGAATGAAAAGAACTATCCATATAGGATAGTTTAACTGACAAATTCATTGTCCTTCATCTCATTATTCCACAATTAATCATGGGTTCTCTTACTCCGCAAAGCATCTTCCCGTGAGGGCTTTCACCATAAGGGGGGCACTTTGGAGTTCATCCATCTTTACTTCTTATCAACCATGACAAGACAATAATGAGTCATATTTACATCATAAAATATTGGTCCATTACCCAAAACTTTGTGTTGTGGGTCTTTCTTCAAGGGTTGACATCAATGACAACCAACCTTAATCAACACCTTTATGATGGAGGAATCTTTAACAAAATATCTTTGGTCATAAGTGTACCTGTGTTGAGAGAAATCTAGACATTGGTCCTCATGGTAGATATTAGAGCTTGAGTGAGATTAAATAAGCCATTCATTTAGCTACTTCATCATAGTAGGTTTGAAGATCATACTAGTAGACATATAAAGACTTGTGGCCAAGGAGAGGACTCAGGCTTTGGAGAAGGAAGTATGGAAAAAATATTTAGGTATCAAACTTGTTGTTACTTCTTCATTATCAAATATATAGATCTATCTTCTCCCCCCCACCTCAAATATTTGTATCTCATTGGTTATTTATCATGTTTGAATGAGGTTTTGATTGGATATTTAATTCCCCGAACATTAAATTAGGACTATTATTTGCATGTCAATTTATATTATTGATTGTGGTAAATGAAGAATGAGGAAGGCCCTGCTTTTTTTCTTCGTGGTCATGTCTATTGATGAAAATATGGAATTGGAGTAGAATCGATTGATGCTCACACAAAATATAAGGACAAACATGATGTAATCAAGTTCTTCTCTCAATCTTCACCATTTAATTTTGATATGCATGCATTCCCTAGGGGAATTTAGATATGTATCTATCCTTTTGTTTGTCGATGAGCCTAACCCATTCAATGAGTTACTTGTTTGAACAATAGGTAGTGAAAAATCCCTTAACAACCACTAACTATGTAGCATGTTAGATTCCCTATCCATGTGCCAGGGTTAAATGACTTCGTTGTAGGTTTACATGGCATGCATTATTTGTAGGTGATTGGTTTTCTACATGAGATAAATACTACTTGTGTGGAGCTGCACCTTAGGTAGCATCCTTGAAATAGAGCTCAAGGAAAAGGACCATGATAAGGCACCACTTGGCTAGTTTTAACGGTATGGAGAGGGTGTCATCATAAGGGGGGGTCAACTATCAAATATTGCATTGGTGGGAGATTCAAGGAGGGCCATGCCCTCATGAAGAGACAATGCTAAATTTGAAAGACATGAAACCATGAAGAAGACAATCAAGATTATAGAACCATGGCTATAGGTTTCTCGTGGGATGAGGATAAATAACCCCAATGGAAGGAGGCTTGCAATCTGAGATAAGTAAAATCTAGATGTTCAAAAAAACCAAAAATTGGAATGAGGCCACAAAGCCAACAAAAATAAATAAAAGCGAAGAGCATGTAGACAATATTCTACCATTCACAAAACAAACTCATCCAAAAACCACAAAACTATTAGAGAAACCCAAAAAATGACACAATAATATCAAAACTCATTTCAAAAAACAATATTCTTTTACCCCTTTTAAAATGGATGGCCCCAACAATTTGGAGAAAAATATTCAAAATTGGGCATATATAGGCCTTTTTGAGTGAAACAAAAGGCCAATCCCACTAAAATGAATGTTTTGATTGTAATGTATGAATGAGTTTTTCTCCACAATGCATGAATTGGATTAAAACATAGTTGCAATATCAAATTTTCAAGTGTTGATATCATTAGGTTTGTGGATTTGATTTCAAATTCAAAAGAAATTCTAAAGAACTTAAAAAATAAAAAAACATGTGACAACAATCATTCTTGATTCTGTAAATAATGAACATATTTTCATTAGAAAAATAAAAGCTTCATAATTCTCACAAAATGTCTCAATTTTTAAATAAAATATAAATTAATCTTACAAAGCTTTTGATATCATGTTAGAAATCAACATATAGATAAATCACAAAGTCAAACACCATTAAGAAAATTTTAAAATTATCTATAAATTTGAAATTTAAATATTTGAAATAGATGACACTATTATTAACCTAAAATGGAAAAAAACATTTTCATTCTAAGTGAAAACGAAATTAACATTGATAATGATAGTGATGATGTGAATGAAAGTTAATGGATATGGTTGATTAAATTGGTAGAGCCTTTGACTCAATTAAAAATGAAAATGGAGGCAAGTAACATTAAAATAAGTGGTGGTATCTAATGCTTGCGAGTCTTAACCATTTTCCCAGTTTTGGCTATCCATCCATTCAACGAGGAGGTTGAAATTATTGATTATTATATTCCAAAGTTTAAACAATGCATTTTAAGGTTTAAAGTAAAAACAAATTATATATCGGTTCATTAATGATGACCATGCAATACAGCCTGAGTGGGCCTAATGGTTAAGAACATGTGTTTCCTCTTAAGAGGTCACAGGTTCAAATCCAGAGGGGTAGGGTATGTATACCTTCGTAGACTTTACCAGTCAAATCGTTGGGCGAAGGGGGGTCCCTTGTCCCACAAACAAGGGGGTCTCATACACCAATTTGGTGTGCTAGCTTGGCCGTGACCTTAAAAATAGATTATTATTATTATTATTATTCAAGTTTGAATTATAAAAGTCGTAAGATAACTTCTTCATTTTACAAATAATAAATTAATAAATGATATTTTTTTGGTTAGGGAGAAGGTTTCATTTGTTAAGTTGTCAACATGATTATTAAGTTCCCTTAATTTTGTCTATGAGTTGGATTGTTTTGTTGATTCTAGTAAAGATAGAGGTAATTTTGTTGCCTTTCAGAGTTGCCCGATGAACAATAGTTCTAATGATAATTCTAGAGTCTCTAATTATGATTAAGTAAAGGTTATTTCCTTTTTCTCTCAAGGTAAAAAAATGACTCTTTCCATTGTGCTTTTGCTACCCTTTATTGTGATTGTAATGTTAAAAGTGTGAATTTTCCTAATTCTAAATGATGATCATCTTAATATATTGTTAATTAAATAACTGATAAATTAATTTTTAAATATTGCAATAATCACATAATAATTATAAACAATAAATAACGGAAGTATAAAACAATTCACACATTCACAAGATATTTTCTCCTTCAAATCTACTTATCATTCAACTAATAAAAAATTACAAAAAACCCTACACAACTACTAAAACCTATTAACTTTGTGAAAAACAAAACCATTCAAATCTACTTTATCATTCAACTAATCAAAGATTACAAGGAACCCTACACAACTACTAAAACCTAATAGCTTGATGGCAAACAAAACCATGCCAATATGAGGTGTATGACCCACTGAAGAGAACTATGACCTACACGGAAATTGAGAAAACAACATTTGTTGTTCTATATCATGTTATTATAACTAAATAAACTTAAAATAATTTAAAATAGATTATTATTTCTTATATTTACCCTTAGGTTAATACAAATGAACTAAAATGAAAAACCTTATTGAGGGCCTTACTCTTTCATTCCCTTGTCTGGGTTATAATTGGCCCCTTCATGAGTGTGTAATTGGATTTCTCAACATCTATAGGCAAGGATTGTATTATGAGATCAAGAAGTGAAGTGGACTTTCTTACATGTTATTCTACTATAAATTAATGAAAGCTTAAGTATTTAATGATAGGAACGGTATGTGGGTCTAACATGTTTTAAGTTAAGTTTTTATTGATAGGAACAGTATGTGTGTCTAACATGTTTTACTAGTGATATAAAATATTGTTAGTAGGTTTGATATATTTTTATTAGTGATATAAGATATGGCATGTAGTTATATGTGATTTTCATAAATGTCATTTTCTATAAAGTTGTTAGCAACTTTGTTACGAAATGAACAATAAATTTTCAATTTTCAAGTTAAAGAATAAATATAAGAAATCTTTTAAAGATTTTTATGGATTAAGTGATAAATACTCTTTATAAATTAAGTGATAAATATAAGAAATATTTTAAAAATTCATTAAAAAAATAAAATTTGAAAGTTTCTAATATTGGTTTATTTTTCCTCCATGATTCTTCTAGTGTCACATTCTACATACCCTAGGTAGGAGTGCAATTCAATGTGTAATTTGCATAGTTATTGGCTTCAACCCAAAACTTAGGGGCCAATTTTGGATTCAAATGATGCAAATTGTCATTTCTTTCAAGGGTTTGTTCTCTCTCGGCCACTTCATTCCACTACAATGTATAAGGGACACTTTAGTGCATCCAAGTTCCTTATGAGGAACATAAACTTGATCATGCTTTTGGAATGTGATAACTATATTTTTTTCAACAAGGGCCTTAAAATCCAAAAACTTATTGACTACTTTACTCTTTTAGGTAAGAAAATAATCCCAAGTGCACTTGGAAAAATCATCAATGAAGATAACAAATACTTGGAACTAGAAAAGGAGGCAATGAGTAAAGGACCACATAAATAATTTTGAAAAAACTACAATTGCATGCCAAGTGGCACCTTTGTCAAAATTGTTTTGATGGTGATTTTGTAGAGCACCCCAAAGAAAAACATCATCTTGGCCAAAAACAAGAGAAAGGACCTACATCATATCATTCTTACATCATTGTTGAAGTTAGTGGTAATTTATGTGTCCAAACCACTCATGCTAGAGCTGACTCGAGTATGGAAAAAACAACATTTCTTGAATATATTATAGGTTGAGGATTCTTGAGATATTTGATTACAACAATATGAGGAAAAAACTCTACAATTTTCCCTACACGATAATGAGCTATCTAATATATGGAGATAATATTACAAGAAAGAACATGAATGGAAATTATATGCTTAAATCACCGCCATCTAACTTAACAATTGTTGATCCTACAACTTCTAAGAACCTATCATCACCAACAAATATTCGCTTGATGTTACAATCATTAATTGCATAAAACATCACTTTTTCTTTAATTGTATGTTGAGAGGCCCCTAAACATAAAATAGAATCATTTACATAAGAAGTTTTTACATTGAAGTTGCATGTAGAAACATAAATGGATTGAGATTTAAAATAAGAAACATAAGAATATGGAGGAAGATCAAGCTTTAAGTTATGATGCTTCATGGTTGCATTTAGAGCTTCCACCTTCTTCCAACAACATAATTCTATATGGCCATCTTGTTCACAAAAGGTACAACAATTATTAGTCTCGTTTCCTTTGGAAATTTCTCCTTGATCACATTCAAAGCAAAGGAAGATTGATTGGGTTTGTGACCTTCTTCCTTTCGTTCTTTGTGGACTACTTCTTTATGGGGCCTTCCTTTTGCTACACCACTAAGGCTTTGTTCTTAGCATCTTATAAAATGACACTAATGTGCAATATCCTTCTCTCATGCTAATTATTCACAAAATGCTTAAAACTATGAATTTTATAAGTAGTTCCAAAAGCTTCCTTACTAGAGTAAAAAGAAGAAACAAAAAAAAAATATGGTTCACCAAGTTTAGAAAGTATCATTTAATCATCAAACTTCTTCATACTACAATCATCATTTAACTGTAGTATCATTTAATCATCAAAATTCTTTATACTACAATTTGTATGAAAAAGTCTCAAAGCTTTAAACTTTGAGATGCAATCTTCAATGCAATTGAAGTTTGCAGGATCCAAAGCAATAAGCTCATACTCTAGTTGATGAGATCATATCTCATTCTTTTTTTACGAAAACTTTTCAATCTAGTCCAATCTTTATTTGGTTTGTCAATTTCTTGAAGATGAAAATTAACATGCCAATGAGTCCACTGTTATCGGATTAATCGATAAATGCGGACATAAATAGATCTCCCTAGATCCCACTCAAAACTAGAACAAACAAGAACAGATGCACACTTCGCCTTAAAATTCATCATCGTGTGAGCTAGTTTAATGAGTTACATGTAGCATACCTTTTAAATGATGCTTTTCCTCACTAGTGTCATCTTTGTAGCTCCTTCCTTGTGTTTGAAAAATGGTAAGTCTGTCGAAGAATCACCAACCAACAATGAAGGAAAACAAAGATACATACATTCTAATGAAGTCCATGTATATGATCAAGGAATTATACAATAGAAGACAAGATGCTTATATAGGGAAGAAATGCATTACTGTATTAAGTGAATAGAAAATGGAGAATACAACATATGCCTTGATGTTGCAAGGTCCCCTTTAGATGGCTCTTTGCTCCAACACACACACTTTTGCTCCAATGCCTTGAATGAAGAAGATCCACAATGGCTTGAAGAACTAAAGCAAAGCTCTCAAGCATAATTTGAAGTAGAACTCTCCATACAATTCTTATCCTATTCAACCTTAGCCTTTTCCATGAGAGATCCATATTTATATAGTGTGAAAGAGAGATGGATGAGGATATTAGGATGATCCCACCAAATCAGAGAAGCAAGTAAGATCCAAACCGATTGGAGGCCACCTCATCTTCTAGAAGATCCCCTTCTAGAACGTTCGTGAATTTTGACTTTTCCCAAGATTTAAGCATCATCACACCCTACACACTTAACAACATGTGATGACGTCGTATTCCAGGTATGGTGCAGAATGCAACGATCAGGCATTGTCACACCCTATGAATAGAGTAGGGTGCGACGACCTTCCTTCATATGGTTTTCTTGCAGAGGAAATCAAATCACTTTTCTCCTGGAGAAAGTCTCTTTTAATATTTTTAGGGAACATGAACACATCTTGTCAGGTGATCAAAGAGGTGACCAAAATAATGTGTAACATAATTCCCCCCAAAGTACGAAGCTGGAACTCATGACAACTGAAATACTTTGTAGAATGTGTGTGTCGAAAACAAGGAACGCACCAATCGAGAACCTGCAAACAAATAAGCATCTGCATAATATCATACCATTTATGAGGTAGGAATTCCCATACTCATACTACAAGTGACTCTAATCATAAGTGTCAAGTGAATCATGGCCACCAAACATACACCGTGGATCGATGTCATCATGAATCAACATAGCCACCAAGAATACACTATGGATCTATACTCTAGAGAACTCAAAATCAGACATAGCCACAAGACATACAAAGTGGATCTATGTGTCAATACAAATCATAAATACTCTGTTGCAACCTGGACCAAAGTGATAAGATCCAGGGTCTTCATTTCCATCATCTCTAAGTATGAATATATCCATGTGACTACGGGTATTGAAGTCAAACATGGTAGAAACCACTTGATTACCTGTCATTAATGAAAACCGTTAACAAGTGTGAGGGAAATCACCATTGATGTCAATGACTCCCAAGGTACCCTAGTACAATCCAACGAATGTGAATAAATGAGTTGAAGTTGAATACTCGATGGAATCTCCCAATCAGGGGTCAATGATGTGAACACACCGTTGAAAGCGAAGAAACCTGTCATTAAGGCATGTAGGCTCTAAGGTACTAAATGATTTCGAAGTCTTTTTCCCAGATAACGTGTTGAAGTCGACAAGAAAAGACTCGTCACAGGAGGGCCTTGATGTATCCCCCATCAATGACACAAAATATGTAGAATATTTGAGGTATATCAGAGTGTGAAGTGATTTATAACTAACATAGGGAAGGCCGACATGGTAGGAAATTTATAACTGCAGATGGTCGACTCGATAGAAGGCTCGTTTAGGTTGGACTTCTCTTGAACATATGAATGAAACGACAATGGTCTTGGCAGGATTGACTCAAGGAGGACCCAATATATGAACTTGTGGATGGGCAAATGAGAGACAAATGGATTTCCCAACCCGGATACAAATGATGAAGGGGGGTGTCATGTTCAAGAGAGACTACTACTGCCACTAACAAAAATACAAAGACACATTTCTTTCCCAATTTCCCCCCACCATTTCTGGCGAGTACCTCTTTATTTTTACGCAAGCTTGAGGAGGATAACATATGATTGTTGATGTAACTCATCCTTTGGACGAGTCCTTCAGAGTATGTTTAACGAACCCTAAGAAGGAGTGGTTTGATCCCATATGGGTCTTTCTATGTTTATTTAACGAGTCCAAAGAGAGAAAACTCGGGGGGTTTTCATTTTTAGAGAGTCTGGAAAACATTTAAAGAGAACTCCATCAGGTCCTTTTTCGTAAATTAACTGATGAGACCGAAAAAGTGATAACCTACCGCTCATCATATGTTTTCGTCAGATACTTTTATGATCGTGAAAAGAACAAGGTCGTTCAACATTATTTTCATTTTTAAGGAGTGTGAAAAGAGATTAAAGGATACTCCATAGATTTCGTTTTTCGTGTCATCATTACAAGTTTGAAAAAGCGAAAAAAGACTACTCGATTACGTTCTCATGGTTTTGTGAGCGTGAGAAATAACTAAGACTCTGCTCGGAGGTTTTCCTTGAAAACCCCAAAAAGGATCTGTACATGCGACAAATGTATAAAAACAAACCAAAAAGTGGACCATTGTTCCAACGTCCCACCTCTAAACTTTTTAATTTTGCAAAAAATTAATCACTTGTAAAGTTGTTAGGACTTTAGGGTTTGGATAAAGCATAAAAACAATATAATATACAAATGAAAAGTAATGAAAATCAACAAAATAGGTAAAAAAACACATTTCACTATTTCATTTGTAACTTCACCCAAACATTGCTCCAAACCCCCTTTTTACTTCGATTTTCAAGCGTTTATTGCGGAGTGAACGACAGATCATTTCACGAATCATTTCCACAGAAAAGGTAATATTCATCTCCTTCATCTTTTCATGGATTAAAAATTGATTTTCATTTGTTAAAAATGTGTTTTTGGGTTGATTTTTTGGGGTTACCCATGCGTTGAGGTTGTCGTAGGTGCCCTGTATTGAGACCTGCGATGATCTAGGATCGTCGTAGGTGACCCTATAGCTAGGGTGTGACTACGTCGCACTGTTCAAATGCACATGCCTGCGATGACTGCAACCCAAAATTTTAAAATATGAGCCCAACAAGGGGAAACCCCCCAGGAAAGATTTAATGTGTCTAATATCATCTTTATGGTTCCTTGGCAGGTTTTCCATGGTTAAGATGTTGGAATGGCGCAAACAAGAGAACGAAGAAGAAGATTACTTCGATGGGAATGACCCGAGAATGGTTATGGCCCTTCGACAATGCGGGCTACTGAAATTCTTCAAGATTCAGGGCATGAGGGCCCAACTGAGACTACTTTAGTACTTAATTCACATGTGATATGTGAATGAGCAGGCATTTCATGTGGGTGCCCACACACTCACCATAGATATCGAGGATATCTATTTCCTAATAGGACTATCTCGCTGGGGTTCACGGGTGACACTTATAGGTAGCAGGGGTGGTGGTGAGCCTATGAACTACTAAATCGGTCATCATTATGTGCTGGGAACTGAGAAGCATAGTGGTAAGGTCTCTATCAGAGATGTATGAGATTTTCCTTTACAGGCTATCCTATATACTCTTACTCGCATGGCAGGGAGTGCAGATCCCCACATGGCTTTACAGAGCCATTTTCAGTATGCATTGGAGTGTATGGATCCCCAAGTATTCAACTGGTGCAAAGGGGTCCTCAAAAGTATGAAGACACAACTTACCAAGTGCAGAAGTGTTGGGTTGAAACAATTTGGATATGGGTCTATTTTTTATCCTTCTTCCCGGAGAGGGTCCCAATCTTGCGCTTACAGGTAGAGTGGGGTATACCTGCCCCATAGGATCCGAGGATGAAGAGGTGGGTAGATCTCATGGCCCGACATTTAGGCGGTCATATCATCAGGTATAACGATGTATTCTTCAAGTGGCTGAGAAGTCAAATGATCATGGTCGATGATTATGCATATGTCGAGCTAGAATTCCATGGATATCCGGACCTAGCTCTTCCCAAAGGTTCCCAGTGGGGGGACATAGGTAAGAAGGAATTTTTTTTTATATAATGTTTTTGATATTTTTAAATATAGAAAATGTTTTTTATGTTGTTTATCCTATGACTAATCGAGTGCTCTTCGAAAATGCAGACTTGGTACCTTATCATCCTCCAGGTTCATCCCCTATATAGAGGTGAGGGGAGAGAGGTGCCATAGCAGGAGTAGCCGCTGTCGAATTCGAGATCATAGAACAAAATTTGGAGGGAATCACAATGAATGTCCCTGATGCCTCTATAGATGATATTCCTAGGCATTACCAATGCCATACAATGGGTGTATCCGCATCCATCAATTGACTGCTCTGTAGAGTAGCACGGGAAGTCACGTGTTATAGTGAGAAACATCCTTGATGCTATTGTATATGAAGCCATGTACTTCACATTTTTTTTATTTTGGTCTTTGGACAAAAACACTTTTTGTAAAATTTTATCGTTATATAAATATGAGGCTTCTACCGACTTACTTGTTGTATGTACAAAGTGTGATTGGATTTTATAAAAGTCTCAAATGTATGTATAACACATAATTAGCCAATGCATCTGTTAATGTATTTAGACATCTAGGAATATTTTTATATTCAATGTAATCAAAATGACGTTCCAAGAGGCGAATTCGTAAATATACCCTTAACAAAGTAGGACTCCGGATGGAATAAATGCTACTCAACTGTAGTACTACTAACTGCGAATCGAGTCATACAATAAGATGACGGATTCCAAGTGAAACAACATCGGTCAATAATTCGATGATTGCACTGTATTCCATGATATTGTTAGTTGCACGACCAAGGCAAACATCATGTAGACTGATCAATTCATTTGTAGGTGCATAGATTGCCCAAGCAACATATGCTAAGTTTTGAGTACTATGACTAGCGCCATCAGCGAAGCCAAAGTAGGGTAGCGAATACACCAACATCTAGAAACCAGGCACAATGCAAGGTAAGCAGCTGAAGGTTGAATCCAATCAATGAAAAAGCACACAAAAGTATGATACACTAAAATACACAACACTCATGCAAAAATATTTAAGCATAGTACTTCTTCAAGTAAAGCCCATTTCTGGGTTCACTCAAAAGGGATTCCATCATAATCCACCAGCTCATAAGCTCCTTTATCAAATAGTTGTTTTACAATATAAGGACCTCGCCACATGGGCTCAAATTTACCGGCCCCTAGAAAATCACGATCTTGCTCGTAAAGAAGAACTAGATCACCTTAAGAAAAAACATGTGGCTTGACATGCTTGTCATATTGGGCTTTAACATGTTTTTTCTGAGTTTCAATAACTAAGGTGACACCATGATGAGTTTCTTCTAATTGCATCAAATACAAAAGACATTCCTCTTCAACAAAGGTGTTAAGGAGAAGTTCGACGACTAGTTTCAAAGATGGTATTTCACATTCAATCAAAAAAATTGCTTCGATACCATATACTATCTGGAAAGGTGTGAATCCTGTGGAAGACTTAAGATATGTCCAATAGGCCCATAATGTTGAGAACAACATCGTGTGCCAATTTGACTTATGAATTCCTACCATCCGTCAAAGCATAGTAGTGAGAACTTTGTTAATTGCTTCAACCTGGCCATTGGCCTGCGGATAATTGGGGGTTGAGTTTTCATGGCGAAGACCCAACTTCTCAGTAAGTTCAGACATCATGAAATTACAAAAATGACTACTATGATCAGTAACGATGGCTTGAGGGAAACCAAATCTAATAATGATATGATTGAATATGAACAATGTTGTAGTTTTCCCGGTATTATCAAATGTAGGCATCACCTCGGCCCATTTAGTGAAATAATCCACAGATACAATAATGTATCCATGCCCCCTCGACCGAGTGAGGGTTACATGTCATGAAGCCAATGCTCCATTTAGAGAATGGACCAATGGAAACTACAGTGTGAAGAGGATCAGGGTGAGATCAGATCTTATTGTTATAGGTTTGACAAGCATGGCATTTTTGGACGGCAATAATGCAATCCTTAAACAACGAAGGATATAAATAACCAACTCGTAAGATATTTTGGGTAGTAGCATACCTAGACATATGACTTCCACATGGTCCAGAGTGACAGTCATCCAAATATTTCTCAAGTTCATCGTAGGTGAGACATCGTCAAAAAATGGAATCAATACCACGGAAGTAAAGGGTATCACCAAGGATGATGTATTGATGGGCTTGATATCGTATATGAAGATGATCTGTACTAGAAATATCAGACCAGAGAGTTTGGGTCTGGATATAGATGATAATATCTTCGTACCATACGTCATCAGAATTGATTTGAAAGAGGGATTCGTCAGGTAAGGAATCCTCTGCCATAGTTTCTGTCTCAATAGAGCGAAGGTCACATATCAATTCGAAAAAAACCAAAGACTTATTTGACTTAGTTCATTCAAACTCCAAGTCAAACTCTTGGAGAATAACTATCCATTTGGAGTACTTTCCCCCCAACAATTTTCGAGTAAGGATATGTTGCATGGGGTTGCAATCGGAAATGACAGTGGTTCTGCGTAATAAGATGTAGTGACGAAAATGTTGAACAACTTGAACAGCTTCCAAGGCCAGTTTCTCCACATGTAAATATTTGGTTTCTGTAGTCGTGAGACTCCTACTCAAATAGTATATAACATGTTCATCGTGTGAATCATCCTCTTGGACTAAAACCATAACAATGGTAGAGTTCGAAGCAACTAAGTACATGAAATAATCTCGGCTATAGTCAGGTTGAAACAATAGTGGTGTATGAGTTAACGTGAGTTTCAAAGCTTCAAAGGCTTTGTTTTCAGTATCTTCCCATACAAAATCGTAACCTTTCTTGAGGAGCCGAGTAAATCCTTTCATTAATTTAGCGTAATTGGGAATGAATCGACGTAAAAAGTTTGCCTTCCCTTGCAAACTTTGGAGTTGGCGTAGCATGGAAGGAGGAGGAAGATTAAGAATAGCTTCAACCTTCAAGGGGTCTACCTGAATCCCATGTATAGACCCGATAAAACCAAGAAGTCTACCAGATTCCACACAAAAAACACATTTGTGCAGATTCAAACATATGCGATAATAACGACAATGTAGGAAAATGCCCCGTAAATGCATTGGGTGATCTTAATGATGCATGGAATGCGTCAGTAGATCGTCTATATAGGGTTGTACGATGTGCTTAATATCATGAAAAGCATAAGACATAGCGCGCTGAAAAGTCACACCAACATTTTTTAGACCAAAAGGTAATTTCTGGGAGGAGAAGGTTCCCCAAGGGAAAATAAAAGCAGTCTTGTGTTGATCCACTGATCAAATATTGATTTGATTATAGCTAGAGAAATTGTCCATCAAGGAGAATATTTCACTCGCGGCACAGTCGTCAACAATCTGGTCGACGAAAGGGGTCGGATAATTGTCTTTGGGACAAGCTTTATTTATATCCCTATAATCTACACAAACGTGGATCGTGCCTTGTTTCTTGTTTACTGGAAGAAGATTAGATACCCAATTGGTCAAAGCCATAGGATAGACAAAGATAACTTTAAGAAGTTTCTCAACTTCAAGCTTGATAGTAGCAACTTTATGTGGATGTACTGGGTGAAGTCTCTGCCGAATGGGTTTAGCGTCCGAATAATTCTTAATCTTGTGCACAACAATATTAGGATCAATACCAGTCATTTCTTCATAACTCCAGGCGAAAACGTCACAAAATTCTTGGAAAAGGGCTTTATAAGTGCAGAGCTCATCAGTAGAACATGAGGCACTGGTATGAACATTTTCCACGACTCTGGGTTTAATCGATATGTCAAGAGGAACAATAGGTGAAATGTTACTCAAGTTCCCTTCATACAAATCATAGTGTGTTGACTCAGGAATGGAAGAAATAACAACAACGGTTGACGAAGTCGAAATCCATTGGTAGCTCTCTATGGTATCACATTCTAGGAAAATAATGGAACGATGATGCCCATCGTCCCATGGATTATCTTCCAAATACATGATTGACATGATCATCTCATCAGTAGGAAAGATCACGTGAAACAGATCAGGAGATGTATCACAGAGAGAAGGAGGAGAGGGGGTTGTCGATTGAATATCTTGATAAGTCGATTCGACTGGACTTAAAGGCATTCAGTCGCCGTAACGAAGATAATCACTAGAGCTAGGTACTATCCATGGGTCATATGACTCTGGGTTTTCATGAACAATGATCAATATCATGTTAATCGAGGAAACAAAACGAGGAGGAATATTGAGTGGTGGAATAGGAAATGTACCCATCAAGGTTGAATCTCTTAAAAGACCGACACCGACATTCTCATAAATGGGAGGTGTTTTTGATATAAAAGGTATGTTGTTAGTACATGAATAAAAATTAAAGAAGGCCAATTGGTCGACAATAATGACCTTTCCTTGGTGCGGGAAACGTAACACACGAAAAAGGGTAGACACAACTAAGGTATGTTGCTAGTACATGAATAAAAATTAAAGAAGGCCAATTGGTCGACAATAATGACCTTTCCTTGGTGCGGGAAACGTAACACACGAAAAAGGGTAGACACAACTGCGCGCATGGAATCAATCCAACTACGACCAAGTAGAAGGTTATAATCAATAGGTGCATCAAAGACCGCAACCTCGACATTGACCATATTACCTTCTAACATAATAGAAAACGAAGGAAGAACACCGTAAGGTTTGAACCCTGTACCATTGAAGGCCTTAAGAGTATTGTGCGACTCGGTAAGCGTAGGAGAGCCAATATATTTCCAACAAGTAACGGACATAACATAAGTTGAGGATCCTTCATCAATAACGGTTCGACATATATTCTTATTTTCCATGACAATTTGGATTTGAAACGCTAACTGAGGAGGAAGCCTTGGAATGTGATATTTCAAGTCAAAGATTACCAAATTAGTATCAGTAGGATCAATTCCACCAATGTCCTTTAACAATGCCTTTCATTGAGTAGGAAAACTTTGAAGGACTTCGAGAGCCGACATTACAGAGGGTGCTTGCGCAAGGTCTTCTATGATACTATAGTTTTGGGAAGCACGTGCGTGAGGATTAAGTGAAGAATTTCGAACAATGCCCTTTGGAGGAGGACGAAGAACTGTATTGAGACTCGATTGTTTGATATTAAGAGGACCATTTGGAGGTGAAGTTGGAGGAGGAGGTTGAACCAACGAAGGTGGTAAATCATCAACTTTCTCTTTCGAAGAAGAGTAATCTTTGGCTTGAGTTGCGACTACAAGTTCATTCTTCTTGGAGTCACGAGTACACATAAGGACATAATATGTGGTAGAAGGAGAAGTTTGTTCATGAATGACCAATTGGGCCTACTGCTGAGAAGGAAAATGTTGTCACAATAAGATGGGTTTAGGAGGATTCCCGGTCCCTTGCAGGAACTTAGTAACCTCAACACATCGTGGAAAAAAAATTGTATAATGGTCGTCACCAAAAATAAGGAAAGGGTAACGAGGTTTACGTTTTTCCTTGTCATCAACATGTTGTGTTTTGGGTTTCTCAGATTGTTGATTATTATTTTTGTCCTCCTTATTCTTACCCTTCCCTTTCTTTTTATTTGGATTTTTACTGCTAGGTGTGGATTGAACCGAATTAACTTCAGAAGTCTTACCGAAAGAAGGAGTAGGAGTAGGAGTATTTTGTACATTAGAAGTAGTAGACTTGGGATTGGTGTGACTGGCTTGTGTAGACTGAGTCTTAGCATGAAAAGTTCCAATCACGCCATCAACAACATGATAAGCTACTGGATTTGTCGGGGCAGGATTTGTGGATGGAAGAGGAGCATTAGGGATCAAGTCGTAAAGTGTGCCTATTTGCAAATAAACAAGATCTACATATTGAGCATGACTAATTGCCCACTCTTCTGTGATGACACCTCCCATGGAAACACCACCAATAGTTGATCAAGAAGGGGAACTTTGATTAAGCCTCTTCTCCTCCTCCACTCATAGATATGATCATAAATGTGAGTGGAAGTGGATTGCTTAAAAGAAATCAAAATTTTGGTTCCTGTCTCGTAACGAATACGAAACTGGTAATGCATTAAGAAATCCATGGCTAGGGTATTAAAGTCATTAAAGAATCCTCATGGTAACTCGATATACCATTTGGCTATCGAACCCGTAAGAGTTTGTTCGAAAATCCGTAATCTAATAAAGTCATCCATCAATGAGTTCGACGAACACCAAAGATGAAAAGTCATGACATGATTAGTCGGGTCTTCTCCCAATCGATCGTCAAACTTAGGAATGTCAGAATACAATTTGGATGGTATGACGGGCCAATAAGGAGAATGCAAAATAGGATCATTCAAAATCCTAGATAAATTTGGTAAATCCAAAGTGGCAAGGAAAGGCAACTGCTTGTTCACTTGAGGAAACTGGTATTTTTTAGGAGGAAGTCCCGTAGGTATACTAGTAGGACCATAAGCATTATATAGATAGTTAGACAGTCCTGCCAGATTCAGTTATGGAGGGTTTTGATTCAAATAGCCAATGGGGTTTTGTTGATTAGGTATGTTCCCTTTTAAAGGAACATTAGATTGAAAATTATGACCCCAAGTAGGATTCATAGAGCTTGGAAGCGGTTGACCGAGATTAGGGGGTACAAAAGAATTAACTTGAGGATGTCGCCCCCCAGATGGTTGTTGATTCCCTTGGAAAGAAAGATTCCAAGGTTGAGATTGTAACATAGGTATGCTTTGTCCATAAACTGGGTTATGGCCTCCAACTTTAGGTTTCCCCCCAACTTGAGGTTGCCCCCCAAATTGAGGTTTCCCCCCAACTTAAGGTTGGCCTCTAATAGGAATCTGAAAAGCAGAAGCGACAGAATGACTGGTGCCTCCAACTAGATTGGAGCCACTAGAGCTAGGACGATTAGATCCTCCAGACAAAGGTGGAGGAGGAAATTAAGCCCCCTCGGAGAGAACCTGGGTAGGTGTAGGAACAAAATGACCAGCAACATTATACCCAAGAGGAACAAAAAGTTTCGACCCTCCATATGGAGTCTGGGTAGGAATGACAATGGAAGTATTCAAAGCGTTATACCCAAGGGGAAGTGACAGATTTGGTCTAAGCAGATGTGGTGTTCCAATAGGAGCTTGAGTGATAACCACATTTCTAGTAGAAACAGTCGTAACTTGTGGGACTATGGTAGAGTGGACAATCTAGAGAGGAAGAATTGAGTGAGCACCAACCAAAAATTGGTCTGAAACTGTGATGACATTACTGATCGTTCTAGTAAAATGATCTAAAGGTAACGTATAGGTAATAGACGTCTCAGGCATTTTCGATGCCCTAGGTTGATTAGAACTCGTTCCTAGTGCACCAAAAAGATCGTGCACTGAAGAAGGGGTAGAGACAGGATTAAAAATTCTAGCAGTGTGAGTCGGGGTTCTAAATGATTCACTTTGAAAAAGTGGATCATCTACTCCAGATCCTATGCTAGGTCCAGTAGGTACTTCAATATTCTTGATAGCAACAATTTATCCCGATGAGTTCATCTAGAGAAAATGTGGACCGTGTCTAATACTCAATAACATATTTATGGGAAGTTTTAATGCCTCTAAAGAATATGAAACAATTTGGAACCCCTCTAAAGAATGTGAATTCCCGACCTCAGAGGCTACTTCGTTATTGACTGCTCCCTCAGGAGAGCCCTCTGGTGAGTTAGGAAGCAAAGGGAGGTAACCTTTCGGATCTTCCGGGGGTATCCCTTACATCCTATGTGAATGGCGAAGGCAGATGTTGGCCGAACCAAATAAAGAACAAAAAAAATCTATGGCCAATTAGAGAAACAAACAACACACACTAATAAAATATAGAAATCAAAACAAGGAAACAAACCTTCTTATTTCAAAGTCACTAGTTGGTGATGAAATCCAACGTCGTGAAGTCAAGACAAGAAGGGGCTGGGATAAAGTGGGTGGAAAAGTTACGTTGACGACCTTCTTAATGAATTTATGCCCTGGTGCAAGCTCCCAACATAATCGTGGGTATACCCTCCAAGGAGCTCGAGTGAGTTTGGCTAATGTCGATTCCAGGTACTGTGAAGACTTTCCCCTCGACAGTCACGTCATGTAAAGGCCATAAAGAGATAGGGTACTAAGTTTACCAATTACGATAATGATTCCTGGGGAAATAGTCGACATTCTGATCCACGTGCAAAGGCAGGGTATCTAGCCCAAAATCAACTCGAGAATCTCCCACACATAGTCATGGGTATACCCTCAAGTGACCCCCAATAATACGTGCAATATCTACACCAAGACCAACAAATTAGGGTGAGTAACTTTGTCAGTCTTAATGCGACCTCAGGTTTGACCCTTGTGTTAAAAGGGATTCCCAGGACAAAATGTAATAAGTGGATTTGAACTCTCCCTATCACAAGATACTATTGTGTGTTTTGATGCTTTGGAAAGTGTACCTTACAACCTATTCCAAAGCACTATCCTACCTAATGTTGGTGAAGAGAATTTCTAGAAAATAAAAGTTGCTAATAAATTTTAAAATTATGTTGTATTTTAAAGGCTATTGTTTACTCAAAAGGGAGATGGAAATGAAACTGATAATGTATATGACCTTGACCCAATAAAATGCAAGAAGAGATGAATATGCAATATTTCAATTTGATGAACTCTAATTACAGTAGGGAGAAGGTATCTCTTTCAACTACCAATTCTACGATACACAATTTCTCAATTTTTGAATGAACACAATTTCAAATAATCAAAGACTACAAGATTTTTCAATTTTCTCTTTTAATAAAATATTTTGAATGTAAAATTTTTCTTGTGAACGATTACTAAAAATAAGACATGACTTCAGTTCTTTCTTTCTCAAATCAAATCAGATATGTAATGAAGAAAAGAAAGCATAACCCAAGAAAACTAACACAATCTCAACACAATTCCCAAATCAAACTTATAACGTAGACAAAAATCAAAATGATAGGAAAGCCTTTTGTCGAATGCAAAGAAAAATGTCTCTCAATCAATAAACAATCTGGGAAGTGAAAACAATCCAAAACCTCAATCAAATCAAATACCCTTTTTCAAACAAGTACTTAGGACCAAGATCCAAAGATTATACCCTTGTGACAAAATATCAAAATCAAAACTTGCAAAATTACAAAGACAAATTTTCAATTACTGAAAATCAATCAAGTGAAAGCTTTCAACTCAAAAATCAATCAAACAATGGTATCAAGAGTTCATCCTAGGAAACTGAGGCAAAATTGGATGAAAAAAGAAAAAATGGCTTTCTCTAACAGTTCCTATAGGAATCGCCGTAGGTGACAATGGAGCATAGTGCGTCGAGATAGGGTCGTTGCAGGCTACCAATAGGGCACAGTGCGACGTCGTCGCACTGGTTTGTACAAACAGGGTGCGATGTTAGAGGATAATCACAGGTTGTCTATATAGTACAGTGCAACAATCTCTACAACTAAGGAAAAAATGGAAGAAAGAAAAAAAATCTAACTAAACTTTCAGACCCAGGGAGTCTAGATGGATCACCCATAAACTCAAAGAATGAATTTAATCAAAAGAAGGTATTCTAAAATAAAATAAGAGGAAAAAAACCAAAATAAAGTCGTTTCAACAATATGGTCGCCAATTTTGTTATCGGATTAATCGTTAAATGCAGACATAAACAGATCTCCCTAGATCCCACTGGAAACTAGAACAAAATAGAACAAAATGCACACTTTGCCTTAAACTTCATCATCATGTGAGTTACAAGAAACATACCTTTTAAACGATGCTTCGCTAGTGTCATCTTTGTAACTCCTTCCTTGTGTTTTGAAAATGGTAAGCCTGTCTAAGAATCACCAACCAACAATGAAGGAAAACAAAGATACATACATTCTAATGAATTCCATGTATATGATTAAGGAATTATACAATAGAAGACGAGATGCTTATATAGGGAAGAAATGCATTACTATATTAAGTAAATTGAAAATGGAGAATACAACCTATGCCTTGATGTTGCAAGGTCCCCTTTTGATGGCTCTTTTCTCCAACACACACACCTTTGCTCCAATGCCTTGAATGAAGAAGATCCACAATGACTTGAAGAACTAAAGAAAAGCTCTCAAGCATGATCTAAAGTAGAACTCTCCATACAATTCTTAGCCTATTCAACCTTATCCTTTTCCATGAGAGATCCCTCTTTATATAGTGTGAAAGAGATATGGATGAGGAGATTAGGATGATCCCACCAAATCAAAGAAGCGAGTAAGATCCAAACCAATGGGAGCCCACCTCATCTTTTAGAAGATCCCCTTCTAGAACATTCGTGAATTTTGACTTTTCCCAATATTTAAGCATCGTCACACCCTAAAAACGTAGCATCATGCGACGACGTTGCAGTCCAGGTATGGTGCAGAATGCGACGATCAGGCATCATCACACCTTATGAATAGAGCAGGGTACGATGACCTTCCTTCATATGGATTTCTCGCAGAGGAAATCAAAACACTTTTCTCCTAGAGAAAGTCTCTTTTAATATTTTTAGGGAACATGAACACATATTGTTAGGTGATCACTGAGGTGACCAAAATAATGTGTAAAATCCACAAACTTCATCATTTATGTCATCCCACTTAGTTCTATTTGATGGATCTAAGTGTGCAATTTATGCACCTAAACTCATCATGAACAATGCCTTATTGATGGTTAATACTAGTTACATAGATCTCATTTATATTGGCCATAATGACAAACATAAATTTAATGGCCTCCAAAAATAGAAACAAACTTCATTACTATAGAATACACAAAAAATAATGAACTTTGAAAAAATGAAAGTAAAAAAAGGTGTCTGAATAATTGATATATGGCCTTTAGAAGTTTTAAAATGAAGATTAACTAGAATATTTTTAGAGAACCAGAAATAAGTATTATATATTGAAAATTTTAAAACCAGTTACTCTAGTGTTTAGAGCCCAAAACAATACACACTCTAAAAATTTCTCAAAACAGATTCCAAATGAGAAAGTTCTACTCATTTGAAAATCACCTTCGAGAATTGAAAGAGTAATGAAGTGGGGTTTGCAAAATGCTAATATTACTACTATTTGTGAAAATGCCTTTTTTAAGTCGGAAATAGTATCCATGTGTTGGTGATAAACATCTTCACTATAGGTTTGTGTGTCATGTTTCATTAGCAAGGGATTCAATTGTTACATTGGGTTGTTTAAATTGTATTTATGAATACATAAATGGATTCAACGTCCTGAAAAACTCCTGAGACACTTAGATTATACAGACCTAACCACTGAAATCTGTAGATCCAACAATTTCTCGTCATATTTTGGACAATATTAACTAGATAATATCCCCGGAAAAGAACCAAAACATAGAACATTTAAACTACGACATTAGCAAATGATTAAGTTGTTATATGAGGTAACCAGTTCATAAATTTCACAAACTACCTCAATCTTTCAACCAAACATAAATTAACTTCAAACATTTTAGTACCATGTTAAAAATCAACATGTAATAAATCATAAAGTCAAACACCATTTTTCAACACCAAAAATGGCATATGAATTTGAAATGCCTGAAAATAGAACACTCATGTTGATGATGGCAAGGAACATTCATGTTGAATACCAACAAAATTAACATAAATAGAATGTTCTAATTCCCTAAAGTCAATCCCTCATATTTTGACCTCATTAATTTTCACATAGACTTTGACATATTAACACTTAAACTTGAAAATGGAGGCAAGTAGTACTTAATCCATTATTTTATTCAAACAAGTGGTATCGAGGGTCTCATGCATTGAAAATCTATTTCATTTAGTCAAAATTTAGCCGATAATAAGGAACTATGTAAAAAAGCGCGACAATTCTTCATGGACTTTTTTTCCAGTAGAAAATTTCCCAATATATTGATATATATATATAGTGTTTTCATATACAAATCACATCGACGTGATAATCAGTCATGCTAAAGAAATATTCTCCCAACCCCAACGAAGAGTGAGTTCCTTATCAATGATAAGATAATCATCCATCTCAACAATGAGTAAGTATCCAGGCCAAATAAGAGCTTCCACAAATAGAAAATGGAGAGCATCTTTTACAAAAAAACAAAAACAACTAAGCTTCCACATAAATCCTAAGGAAGATACATATTTCTATGGAACAAAAAATATTTCCAGAAATATTGTAAGGACCGGGATCATTAATAGAGCTGCAAATTATATGAAGGGCCTTCATGTCCTTCGATCCATTTTCTTTAGGTGATCATTCCTTCTGGAGCTTTCAAGGATTTTTTAGAAAGAGCATTGCTATCATATTCTGTTCTCTAAATAAGTGATCAAATCTGATGTTTATAAAGGATTTGATTAAGTCCCTGACCCTGTCCATCCATCCCAGAAGAGAATACGCATTTAAATTTTCCTTGCCATTTAGCCACTCAATTATAACTTTTGAGTCACCGAAAAATTGGAGCTGGTCTAGTCCCAGTCGGACTGCCAATGTTAAGGTCACCCATGCCCCTAAAATTTATTCCCTTGTATTAGTCTCAAGACGACAATTAAAAGTACACCTATAGCTAGTATCCTCATTGACTTTGATGACTCCCCCTGCGCCGCTCAGATTTCCATTTTCTTGAGTTGCACCGTCGAACCACCCTATATTTTGCAAAGTACAAACTGAATTCTTTTGTATCGAAGGACCCTTACCACTTCGAGAACCCTTTCCTTCTGCGATTTTTTGCAATCCCAAGGATTTTTGAACCACCTGATGTAAAGATGGATTACGGTTTTCAAAAATAATTTTGTTTCTTTCTAGCAAAATGCACCAATAGGCCACGGAAGGACGAGTTTTGAAGTTCCATTTTTTTATTATCCAATTGACATAGCAAGCTAATAGAGAGTGCCCTTCCCAAATTGTGTTGATCTGGATTGCATAGTAACACTTCTGCCACACCTGAAGAGTGAATGAAAAATATACAAAAAGATGCATAACCAAATCTGGGCCACACGAGCACAGAGGAAAAATACTTGGTCCTTCCTAACCCTTTTTAAGGAGATTCTCCCAAGTGAGAATTGTTTCCTCCACTGAGAGCCATGCAGACAGTTTGATCTTCAAAGCAATATACCATGACCATAACTGCCTCCTCCAATTGGTTACCTAGTGTTGCCAAAGCTTTTGTTGTAATGCTAAATAAACATTTTTAACAGAGAGGCAGCCCGAGTTATCGCCGTCTGTCTAGGTAAGGATATCTTCACTATGTTGAAGGTGAATACTTGTACACATAATAAATTTACAGAAGAATCTCCACTCATATTCTAGAGCACTCGACAGGCCCAGATCCATGCTACTTTTCCACTGAGCAATATATACACCCTGAGAATTTTGTGCCCTAGCTTGATAAAGGTATCTGATATTTATATCTTTCAACACTACTAAGAGATCCAAAGAGAGCAATGATAAGGCATCACTACCCATAATGTTATCTTGGCCTAAAAGTTTTGATTGAACATTACCTGAAAAACAACTTAGCCAAAGAGTGATGAGAGGAAGGGACTTTGTTAAGTTTTTCCAGGTCTACGAGGCCAAAGACTGAGCTGTCGTAGCCGATCTGAGCCAAGTGGTGATAGAAGTATAGGGCAGATATTATCCTTAATTACCTTATGCCAGATCCCTTGTTTTGTTAACACTCTACACAATGAGTTGGCATCCAGTGCATGGTTAAAGTGAAATAATTTTCTAAGCCCCCAACCACCATAAAATTTTGGTTTTGAAATCGCCTCCCAACTAAAAAGATGGAAATGTTTTGTCGAACCACCTCCCGACCAAAGGAAACAAAAAATCAGTTGTTGAATTTTATTTAAAACTGATCTAGGTACCACCACAAGCACCATCCAATATACAGACTGAGATTCCAGGACTGATTTTATCAGTATAAAGCGCCCACCAATAAATAACCACCTATTACACCAGTGTCCAATTCTATTTTCAATTTTTGAAATAAGCCATCTCGAGTATGCAAATTTTATTTTTTCTTCTTTTAAAAAATATCCCAAATATCTAAATCCCTCCACCAGATCAACAAATTTAAAGGAGAAGACATCTTTAAACGTTTCCAGTAATTCTCCTTGGATACCCGAGTGATGAAAGGTCGATTTACTCATATTAACTTTCGGGCCCGATGCACCACAAAATAGATTCATAAGTGAGTTTATCTTCGTCCACTGCTCCAAGGTGGTCTTTGTCATAATTAAAATGTTGTCTATGAAAAACAGATGGAGAATTTTAACAATACGAGAAACCTTCACCCCCGACAAGCTACCCTCACCCTGGGATTTTTTCAGCAACAAACTAAAACTTTCCATGACTAGGATGAATAATAAAGGCAATAGTGGGCAGCCTTGTGGAAGATGCCTCCCCGTTAATTAGAACAATAAAGGAAAAAATGACAAAGAAGGTCATGATCCAGTTTATGAAAAGCAAACTGAAACCCGTTTTAATCAAAATCAACCTGAGAAAGTCCCAACTAGCACAATCATAAGCTCTTTTTAAATCCAACTTTAAAAAAGTGCCTATAGATTTTTCTGTTTTATATTGTGAATACATTCTTGTGCAGTCCCAATAACATCCAGTATCTACCTGCCTTTTAAAAAGCCGAGTTGCTCACTTGACAATGACTTCGAGAGAATAGGCTTCAATCTATTTGCAATCACCTTCGCAATCAACTTATAAGATAAATTGCATAGAGAAATAGGTCTATACTCACCAAAGGTCATAGGCTTGTTTTCCTTTTGGATCAACACTAAAAATGTAGATTTTAAAGAGCTATGGACCTTTCCTCTGTTCCTGGAATCCTCCACAAGTTCAAGAATATCATCACCAAGTAACACAAATAACTGTGTAAAGAATTCCACCATCCAGTCGTCAGGCCGTGGACTCTTGTCTTTGGAAA
This sequence comes from Picea sitchensis, assembly GCA_010110895.2. Taxonomy (NCBI): domain Eukaryota; kingdom Viridiplantae; phylum Streptophyta; class Pinopsida; order Pinales; family Pinaceae; genus Picea; species Picea sitchensis. The sequence goes on along the minus strand of SNQJ01S0000076.1, from coordinate 108,369 downwards.
AATGTTTTAGTACCTCGCAAATCTCTAACTTTCTGCAAATCCGATCTAGAAGATTGAGATCCTCCTCATCAACAAAGTGAGGAAAGGGACTAGTTGTGTAAGCTTGATCCAAAGGGGAAGGCAGGATGCCAATTTAAAAAAATATTTTAAAGTGTTTAATAGATTTAATTTTTAAGTCCACTTGACCCCTGTGATGATTTCCATCCTCGTCCAAGATTTCCCAAATATGTTTCTTATTTCTGCGTGCCGTTGCAAAATTATGAAAAAATCTAGTGTTTTGGCCACCACTTTTTAGCCAAGTAGCTCTGCTCCTTTGTATCCATAGTTCTTCCTCGAGGAGGAGTAACGAATTTTGTTCCACTTCCAAACTTTTAATAAGGCTGTCGTAAAATTGATCCCTCCCATCCCGTGGGGAAGAAATGCATGTTGAGTGCAACTCCTCCCCCATATGCTCTAGTCTACGAAGACTATCAATTCTCAGTTGACGTGCCCATGATTTTGTCGTATTTTTTAGCTCTTTTAATTTCCACACAAATCTGAGTTGGAAATCCAGTTCACATAAAAAACCTTGGTCCAACCATACCTCTTTGACAAGATTCACAAATTATGTCTCCTGTAGCCAGGATGAATTGAATTTGAATGGGTAATTCGTTGGTAAACGTTGAAATTCAAGATGAGCAACCACATGGGAATGATCAGAGAAGAAAGGGTACTCCACCTAGGATCTGAAGTGTCCCACTTGACATAATAAAGAATCTGCTGCTAAAATGTGATCCAATATTTTGGCAATATAAGCACTCCCTGCTATGCCATTTCTCCAAGTCAGAACCAGGACATCTGCAAGCATGTCCACTAAATGATGAGATTGAAACAAGTCTTTGAAGTAACCGACCAAGTTGTCCAAATGTGCTGAGGATCCCCAAACCTCATCCTCTCTAGTGGTAAGATTTAAATCACCTACAACAACGAGATTACTAGAGCCCAACAACCCACGAGTTTCCACCTACTCACATAAACATTTCTTGTCACTACAGGGCCCGTAAACATTGAGTAAGTGAATTTGAATGTTGTTTTCCAATAAGAAACCCGAAAAAAAAATACCACCACAGTAGATAAAAGGATTCAATTCTAACTTATTTGGATCCCACGTAACCAACAAGCCATCAGAAGATCCCACAGAACTAACCATGCATGAAATCTAGCCATGAAAAAAGGTTAACATAAAACATTGAGATTTTTTTTCATCAATAAGTGTTTCATGTAAAAAGGTAATATCCGGGTGCGTCTTACACAACAATTTGCGCATGGAGGCGGATTTCAGGGTGCTCCCCACCCTTTTGAGATTTAAGGACAGGAGGATCATGATTTTTCTTGAGCAAGGGATTTCATGCCTCTAAGCTCCCCAATGTCAGTCACATAAGTAGGTTGTGAGTCAGAAATAGGTAGCGAGATCTCCGCTTTCTTACGTGCACTCCGGGTTTTGATGGGTGAAATATCAAAACCCAATCCTTTTGACCAGGTGAAGTCAGTGCCCCGATCCCCCCATGATTGTGTAATTTATCCGAGTGACCCTAATCTCCAGTGTTATAAACATTCTGCCCTGGGTAGACAGGAATCAAATGTGGGCTATCAATCACGCTGACAGAAATAAAGACTCCAGAGTCTCCCCCAAGGAGCACTCACCAGGCTCATATTCTCTATACCCTAGAATGATGGAGCAATCCCTATCCTTCTCATTAGAACCATCCCTGGTTCCCAAAAAGTTTGAAGCTAACTCAGGCTATAAGCCCTCGGAGAGGGACAAGGAAATTGAAGGCGTGTCAGAAAAATGTCTGGTTGGTATCAGTGAAGAAGTCACTAAAATAGGACTAGTAATGGCCTTTGTTTTCACCATGGGTAGTGTAATAGTCTCACGAGTAACTTCTCAAAGCTTTGGAGGGGGCTGAGGAGGGTCTAAACTAGTTGATAAAGGATAGAGGGAGTCCAGGGAATCCCTTTCCCAAGAAGTAAGTGTGAAATAAAAATGACATATAGCTTTTAACTTACCCATTACTGAGTCCTGTGCCGCCAGGCTAGAAGGATCCACACCATCATTGCTATCCACTACATGAGAAAAGGTGTCAACACTTAATGAATCACAATAGTAATCCTTTCTAAGGTGCAAATTTTCAGATTCCTCCTCCTCCGAGAAACCTAGATAGTTGTTTCACAGGTGGCTGGTTTGACGACACAAAGTACATCTAAATGGTAATCCCAAGTAATCTAGCTTTTGGAGAATAGTGTGACAATGCCATTGAACGTCTAAAGACTCTAAGAGACTTGAGTGTATATCCACCACAACCAGGATTTTTCCCATCCTTCTTTCAGGACCCTTTAGAGCCTGTTCATCAACTTTTATAAAATGCCCAAGTGCCTTTCCAGTAGCAGACATGGCCTTCACATTCCAAAGGTTTAGGGGTAAAACCGGGAGTAGTACGCAGAGATGCCTATGCCAAAAATAATCGTTGATTGGATCAAAACTGAACCTCCAGCGCTTGAGCATCAAGCTCCCTTCATCAAAGATCCAAATGGTATCCAAAATTTTTGATGTGTCTTTCGGTGTCGAAAACTTAAAATCGAACCAACCTCTCATGAGGAACATTACCTCTGGTTGGTATCCCAGTAACGGAACCCAGAAGCGGCGAACCCAATCCAACATCAGCATAGTATACCTGGAGCGATAAGACAAGCATCCCACCAATGTTCTTAGAGACAGGCTAACCGCCTCCTGTAAGCCTAAGTCATCCCCCAAAACCATCCTATGACGTAAACGATTAGGAATCGAGGGTTTTGTTGGAAACTTCCTTTAGGTCGCAGGCTTCACAGCAGTAGGTGGTTTGAAAAACTTAGTATGTTGGAAACCACTGTTGTAATCCTTCCTAACCTGAGTATCACCGGCACTCAACCCAAAGATAACAACATTAGAGTTCGTAGTAGGGTTTGAAGGTGTAGTAACTAAAGGCACTCCCGAAACCGTCAAGTCATGGGAAGGCACAAATGTCAAAGCATTTAAGCAGGCTGAAGTAGTTAAGTTGAAGGGAGTATCTACATGTGAGTTAAAAAAGCCTACCATCCTCAAGGCCTCCTCGTCAGCCACACTCATAAGTGCATTGATAGTTGCTTCCTTCATGGAAGCTCCAACAACCACAGAGGGAGGACACCTAGACTCCTCTAGGGGCTCCACAAGCCATGAAAAACATAAAGAAATCAACTACAGGTGTTGGCGCAACTCCCTTGAACAGTAAAAACAACTGACCGAAAAGACAGTTTCGAAGGTGCCCATCCCACCCGAGGTTAACACAGTGTAAAAGCTAAAGGAGTCTTAAAGACTGTCGAATCCTAACTAAAAGATACCACCCACATAAAAGAACTACTAAACCACTAAGTCATCGCTAGGGTTCGGCAGGTCACCATTGTTGTTGAGTGACTAGTTGCAGGTTTCAAACAATTTCCCGCTCTCCTTCTCTCCCACCTTTGCCACACATGTACATGTTCAATTCTTCATGGACTTGTGTTGGCGCAACTCCCGTGAACAGTAAAACAACTGACCAAAAAGACAGTTTTGAAGGTGCCCATTCCACCCAAGGTTAACACAATGTAAAAGCTAAAGGAGTCTTAAAGACTACTGAATCCTAACTAAAATCTACCACCCACAAAAACAACACTGCTAAACCACTAAGTCATTGCCAGAGTTAGGCAGGTCACCATTGTTGCTGAGTGACCAGTTGTAGGTTTCAAATAATTTCCCTCTTTCCCGCTCTCCCGCTCTGCCACACATGTACATGTTCATGGACTTGCACCTTCTAAAGTGTAGATTTATATATTGGGGTATCAATAATGTCCATGCATTTCAATTTTATCAATTAAAAAAAATCAATAAAAAAATAGATAATTTTATTTTTATTTTTAATTTTTTTATGAGATAAAGTTTTATTATTTTGTAAATTATTTTGATAATTTAAAATATTTTAAACTAATTAAATTTTTTTAGAAGTAAAATATCCTAATCAAAATTTCCATGAATCAAATGAAATTATATTTTTATACAAAATTTCTATCTCCCTTGCCTTGGGTTACAAGAACAGGCCGAACCGGAAGTCTTCGGGCTCTGTGGCAGCTACAGGGTTCCTTCCAGGAGTTCTCTCCTTCCTTTGTGCACTCTCTCACCTGGAGGGAGTCGCTCACAGGTCCAACAACCTGTTCTTCCAATATTCAACCACCTCTCTCACCTGGAGAGAGTGTTGTACAAACTGGCCAACAAGCCACACAAGATCAAACAATACACGTCCACCACAATCCATGGGATCCAGACACAAACACCCCAGGGCATCTCCAGACTGATGCAACAGTATAACCAGGCTTAATAGGGACGAGACAATTCTGTTTTCTCAATTTGGCAACACGGAATAGACTCACACTTTGGATTCTCAGGGATGCGTGACGAGTCGTCCACGTAGGGGTCGTTTCAGACTCCCCAGTTTAGAACAGAGAAGGGGTGTACCAGCTTTCCGGAACAAACACAGACTCTTTCCCCAAATCCACGCAGGCTTCTCGTTCAGGGAATATACACACTAGTTTTCTTAGAGCCAGACATCGGCTTTCGAATCACAGGGACACACCAAGGTTCTCTACATGAGTCGGGTTGGTAGTACTATCCCCCGGGCTCCGTACTGTTCAGACAATCGGGTAGAATGGGGAAGGAACCTTCTCACGGCTCATCCTGGCCATTTTATTTGCATGTGTCAAGGTTGACACTTGTCACCCATGAAACTGCATGCATTCCACCAGCACAGATCTCCCTTGCATGTTCTCTCCTTTCCAGAAACTTAGGATAAACATAAAATGCACATGTCTTTTGGGGATAATAATAAAATATTATTCCCAGGCTTAAGCCCCTAGGCTCTACACTTATCCCCTTTTCCCACCTTCCAGCCCCTAATTCCTTTCCCATCCGATGGATGCTCAGTCCCCCTTCACTCATTCATCGTGGTCGGTCTGCTCATGGCGGTGTTTATGTTTTATTAATTGTTCTGCGTGATTACATATACAACAGCAGGCTCCTGGCCTTCAACACTCAGGCTCCCTGGCCTAACAATACATAAGCCTCCAACTTATACAAACTTGGCTGACCAGCCTATAAAACATAATTACAATTCCTTTCAAAACATGGTTTACAATGGGGCTCGGCCTTGGGGACACTACAATCCCCCTCCCCTTATTTTTTCACTGTCCTTAGTGCAACTTTACACAACATCTGCAAGATTTTAAATTTTTTTCAAAAAGATGCGGGTACTCTGCCCGCATAACATCTGCATGCTCCCATGTCGCGTCCTCAGGACCGTACCAGGTCCACTGGACTTTTACAAGCTCTATGACTCGATTCCGGAGCTGTTTTCTTTTCTTGTCCAACATGCGTACATGATGCACTTGCAGGACACCTTCTGGTTCCACCTGAATCACATTCCAATCGATAACATGATTAGCATCAGGTACATATTTCTTAAGCAGTGAAACATGAAACACATTATGTACAGTCATAGATGCAGGTAATGCAAGCATGTATGCAACTGGCCCACAAAATCTTGCTGCCAACTTGGCGCAACTTCCCAGCTTCAGGGAACTCTTGTTAGTTTTCACTTTTAGGAAAACATGGTCACCCACTTTGAATTCTCTATGGGTTCTGTTACTATCAGCGTAACTTTTCTGCTTGTCCTGGGCAACTTTTAGATTATGTTTAATTTTTATACCACTTTGTCACATACCCACTACCTAAATCGGATTTTTCTGGTCTTCTGTCGGACCAGAACCCCTAATTATCCATGGAGGCCCAGCATAAGCTGGCTCTTTCTCTCTCCTTCTCCGTTCCCATGTGATCGCGGGTCATGTTCACGGTTCAATTTGAACGCAGAGCCTATTTGTATTTCGCGCCTCGGCGCTACAATAATGTCTAATCGTTCGACTCTGCAACCGTCGAACCCTGACAGGGCTAGCGACCGACCAATGGGGACGAATCCTTACAGGGTCAACAAATGGCCAATAGGAACCAATCCCAACAAGACTAGAGAACAACCAATGAGAAACGGCCCCGTTGCGCGGTTAAGTGGAATACAGGTGGCAGAGAGGGAAACGCGACACGGTAGTCGACATGACAGGAGGGGCCCCACTTCACATGCCACACTATTCCGGACCCCTTTCATATTCTTAAGGTCTTCCCACTAGATGGAAGCCTTTCCGTTCAGATTGAAAGTGGCCACTCGGGCCTGCAATTTCTCTGAAAAATCATGGACTCAGAAATATTTCTTCAGTCCAAGTAGCCAGGCCTTGGCTTCCTCTCCCTTCTTTATCTCACCGTCGAAGGAGGGAGGTTTGGCCTTTCTGAATTCTTCAAATTTATGACCCTTGGAAGTCTTTTGCTTCTTCGGTTTTCTTTGAGAATAGAAACTGGTCCTGCTGCTGGAAGAGCCTTCTGAATCACCAACTTCTTTCTCAGTGGAATCGTCTGGCACTGGTCCTTTACCTCTGGGGTGAACCTTCCTTGAGGTGCTCCTCTTAGTATGGCCATTGATACGACCATGTTTCTGCATCTCGGGTTCATGTTGCATTTGTCGCTGTAGGTCAGATAAGCTTTGCAGTAACACTGCATTAATTTCAGTTTTCTTTTCTTGTTCTTTCATCATCCTTTCATTGTCGGCCTTGCAGCTTTGCAGTTCAACCATGAGACTCCTCACAGTCTCGGCTAGGTCTGGAGGGGTTCCTATTGCTCTTCTTTCGTCAGACTCTTCGTCTCTATTGTGGGAGCCTTCTCCCATCTCTTGGCGAGTCACCATTCTCTGCGTCTGTAAATTCCCGCGGTTGATCGTCCGCTTAGTTGAAAAGACAAATGTTGATTGTTAGTCAAGAGTTAGATATATTTTTGTAATCTACGCATAATTTATAATTCTTTCACATGCATACACAGTCGGGTTCTTGTTTCCAAGTTTTCAATCGTGGACAAGAGAGTTACGTTAGGGGGTTGCTCTTCGTATGAGTACTTTGAACGGAGCTTATGCGCAACTCGTTCACGAGCCCAATCAGGCTCTGATACCACTTAGGGGGTTGTAACCATGCTCTGATACCACTTTGTCACATACCCACTACCTAAATCGGATTTTTTTGGTCTTCTGTCGGACCAGAACCCCTAATTATCCATGGAGGCCCAGCGCAAATTTCAACCATCGCACCTAATTTCATATAAAATGAATAATATTTTATGTACCTTGCAACTTTGAATCATTATTGACCTAATTTCATATAAAATGAATAATATTTTATGTAGGCTTCAACTTTGAATCATTATTGACTTTTTGATGTAGGATTTGTTTTCAACTTCTTTTTTATTATTTAAGTTGTTATAATTATTTTTTTTATATTTAAAATACAAAATTTTCATCTTTTAATAAAATATATTGTTTTTAAAATTATAAATATGTATCACAAAGTATATATAAAATAATAATACACACTAAATTAATATATAAAACTTTTTTTTTGAAAATGTTATATATATAT
>SNQJ01S0000076.1:79019-94636 GCA_010110895.2 Picea sitchensis | reverse complement strand
CTATATGGATAGTACATTTCATTCCATTTCTGGTGGTATGTGGAACGTCACATAACTCCTCACGGTTTGAGAGTTATGGCCTTACGAAGTTGGAGGACCCTCATATGTCATCTAGAAGCCCCAAAAGGTCAAAGTAGTCAAAGTGGTTTAAGAGTTTTTAAAGGTAAATAATAAAGTGAAGTGATGAGTGAACTATAATTCAAAGTGAATACAAAATCAATTATTTAAATAATAAATTTAATGGAGAAATTAGAAGTGGTTAACCCTAAAATAAGGAAAGTGGGCAAAGTGACCTAGAAGATGTTTTTAAGGAAGATACTTGGAGAGTATAAATAAGAGGCAAGGCTCTCTCATTTAAATCACACATGAGAATATTGAATACCTATAGGTGTCTGAGGTAACCAAAGGATATCTAAGCCGAATTTTTGAGGGAAGGTGAAGAAAAGAAGGCCGAATTCAAGGAAGGATAAATTCTTTTGATGATTCTTTCTAAGGTATGTTATTTATAGGTCATCTCACCATTTTCGCAATAATTTTTTTTCTAGAATGATTCAGACCGTGAAATTGATATTCCATTGAGGAAACATATCCAAGTATTATGGTAAAAAAATCATCTTGTGGGTCGTTGTATTTTTGGAGTTACACTCCGTGGAAAATAGGGTTTGTGGCTAGTCTTGAAACTAGTCAAAGGCAGGTGTTTCAGGTAAAAACATCATAAATGCTTTGTAACAGATCCAAATTCTGTAAGAAAAAATGTGTTGGTTATAGTATAGTCTCTATTATTTTTTTTAACAGTTTCAGATTGATTCAACAAATATTCCGTGCGGGGAACGCTCTACAAGGTCACTCTCTAGAATAAGCCATAATTCAACAAGGTGTGCCATTTTTTATATAACTAATTTTCTGAGAGGTTCCAAGTAGTGACACTTGGATGAATTGCATAAAAAACATTAAATAACATTTTTTATATATTTCTTCATTACAGGTTCAAAGTTATGATTATTTCAATTCAGGGTTGTTGACTAAACCAAAACTAGTCATGTGAGACTAAAGAAAAGTTTGATGTAAATGCTAATCTCTTATTGTTTAAAGTTAAGGAAGGTTTGAAGGTATGTGATCATATACACTAGGTCTATTACAGAGTTATAAATCATATTTGGATGATGAAATTGATGAGGGATTTTGGTTGAGGTACAATTTGGGTACATGGTTGAGACAAGTAGTTGATGAGTTGGCACATACATGAGGTGTACAGTTGATGATGTTGGTACATATTGATGAGTCATAGTGGATGAGTAGTTGACACATGATTGGTACATACTTGGAACATGGTTGGTTGCACTTGTTTATGATACAGGTTGATTACATATTGTTTGGTACATGTTGGTGCATGGTTGATGCACTTGTTTATGGTACAGGTTGGTGCATGGTTGATGCATTTGTTTATGGTACAATTTGATTACAGGTTGAGGTATAGGTTGATGCATGGTTTATGCATGGTTCAGGTTTATTGGTACAGGTTTACAACAATATATCTCACAGTGATAGTGTGACAGTGGTTCCATCATTCTACTTCTACTTCAGGGTGGTTGGACGGGGCAAGGATAGGTGGTTGTAGCCACCTTCCGGTTGTATCTAGAGAACTTAGGGGGTTGTAGTCTCCTTTTGGTTGTAGCCAAATAATTGGGGAGTTGGAGCTTCCCTCGGGTTGTAGCCTGAGAAACTAGGGGGTTAGAGCCTCCTTCGAGTTGTAGCTGGAAAACAAAGGAAGTTGGTGCTTCCAATGAATGTAATTATTCAAGACATATAAGAAAAAATGTTATGTGGTTTTCTCCTGATTTTGGTTTCCACGTAAAACACTGGTGTACTGTGTATGTGTGTGATTGTTCATTTCTTATTGCTCATTAGTGGATAATAATTCTACATTGATATAACACTTGGACTATTTGGAGAAAAAGGATTATAATTATGCTATTACTGATTCACCACCCCTCTAAGTAATCCAACATGTTGTTTCTCCTGAAATTCATGAATTTATGAAAAAATTTAGTGTTTTGGTCTCCACTGTGTATCTAGATAGCACGACTTCTCTGTCGCCACTGCTCCTCGATTTAATTAAGTAAAGTATTTCTTTCTTGTTCCATATCCTTTAATGATGTATCCACCATAGTATTTTGAGTACCATCCAGAAGGTTTTGTAACATAAAAGATATATCTTTCTCCAAGCAACAGAGTCGAGAATTTTTACAAACCTTACGGTCCTTTTTCCAAAGTTTCATGCTAGCTTTTAGATATTTTTGTTTCCAAACAAGACTTTTTTGTTTACCAGTTTCAATGAGATATTTTGGATTTTTCCACAGATTTTGTACCATCAATAATAAGCCTTGATCCTTAATCCACTGAGAGTTGAATTTGAACGGAAAAGACTTAAAGAGGGGTGTTAAATCCAACTAAAGAAATACCGGGGCATGGTTAGAGATGAAGGGATATTCCACCCATGCTCTGTAGATTCAAACTGTATCTAGTAAATCTTCGGATAAGAAAGTTTTGTCTAGTTTCTTTACAATAAAATCTGCTCCAGTTCACCCATCGCCCCAAGTAGGAATGACTTTCCCTGGCAATATGTCAATGAGCTTGTTATTTTGAATATATGTATTGAAATAACCTGCCAAAGACCCCAGTGAGGATGCACTGCCCTAAAGTTCACCTAAAGAAAGTGTCAAGTTTAGATCCCCTGCTAGAATTAAATTTTTCAAAGTCAAAAAGCCTGAATTTTCCAGCCGTTCCCAGAAGAGTTTGCGCTCCACGCATGGACCATAGACATTTAGGAGTGTAATCTTCCTTTTTCTTTCTAAACAAAATCTTGTCAATAAAATCCCACCACAAGTACAGACGACCACATTGAGGATGGAGGCACAATAATAACTGAAGGGAACGTAGGATCCAGGCAGAATCCGATATCCCACCACTCAAACATGAGTTACAATGCAGATCCATCTCACACAACAAGATGAGGTACGACACCACGATCCTATCAATAGGAATAAGTACAGGGGTTGTTTGTGGGAAAACATAAAAGATAATCAGTAAGCGGCAAAGGAAGAAGAACAAAAGGACTTTCCATGACCAATTATGGGTATAACTCACCCAAGTATAGATACAAGGAGTGGAAAATATTTGCATACATCATGCAAGGAAAAGTATTGGCATAGGTATTACAGCAGAGCTACCAAGAGCACACACTCCGAACCAGTGAAAAAGGACCAGAAGGTACACCTTTACGAGCGGCCCATGATTTACAGGATGAGGCCATAGCCAGAGAGATCCCATAAAAGAAGAAACACTAGGAATAACCACATACCAGAGAGAAGCAATTACAGAGGCCATCTTACATACCAGAAAGGGGTGAATAGGAACATGAGAAGAACCCTAAGAAAAAACCACCACAAACAAGACGAGATGGTACGAATGAAGAAAACCCATAGTAAAAGAGGCCCCCAGGGGAAAGAACCTCTGCTAAGCACCCGAAGGATTACAAGGATGGAGCAAGTAGCCAGAGAAGCCAAGGGTACCTTTCTCATGCGGGTCGATCCAAAGGGAAAAGAGATCATCAATAGATGGGAGAGAGAAATCAACACCACATGCAAGGGAAAATCTTGGATGGAACTAATTCATGAAGCGGACGGGATAAGGGACCCAGGGGCCACACAGCCCAAAACAACCCTCTACTACAAAATGGTGGAGGAGGCTTGGCGAACAAAAATGTTGATAGGAAAGATGAGCGCTGACCAGAAAGAGACCAGCAGGGAGGCAATCAGGGACCACAAGAAGGTGCTCATAGAAATGCTAAGTCGGCTCAACAACCTAGAGGCTAGTGCAAAAATACTAGTGACTAGTTGAGGACCAGAGTAGCCAAAAGGAAAAATTGGAACGAATGGCAGGCCAATTCCACCTTTACCTATGCTATGTCCACCACATGGAAATCACTCCAACAGACCAGAGTGGAACACCAACTTGTATCGGAAAGACACGCACGGTGGAGCAGAGGAAGGAGAACGAGGCTAGAAAGGATGGAGAAGAAAGGTATCTCATCATCCTGGACTAACACAGGATCATCCCTTGGTCAAGCTATTTTCAGTGTAGGAGCTACCCATTTTTTATGGTTATGTCGTTTGTATATGTTATTGTTCAGTTTATCAAACAGGTCTTCGGAGGATTGGGTCGGTTTCCCATGGTGGTGACCCAACCCTCCCCATGCTATTGTAGACAACGCAACTCCGGGATCCCTGATCTGGTTTCCTTTTTGGCAGATCAAGGGACTCCCCGTTTCTTTTTTGTATCATAACTTCTCTCAGTAATACAGGAATTCACACTCACTTACAAAAAACAAATCCCACCACAAGTAAGAAAAGGAACTAGATCAAAGTAATTTGGATCCCAAGAAACCATTAAACCACCACATGTACCAACTAAGTTCACTGCACAACTTAGCCAGGTTGGCCGAAGGGTGTGAAAGAAATTATGAGCTTTATCACAATGTACCAAAGTCTCCTAAAAGAAAACAATGTTAGGTCAGGTTCTATCCAAAACACATTGAACTGAGGCCAGTTTTAGGGTGCCTCCATTCCCCCTTAAATTGAGGGAGAGAAGTAACATTATTTTGACCTTGTCAGGGCCTTCAACGCTCTAAGTGCCCCACCTTTGGTGGATGTGTGAGAAACTGTATCAAGAGAGGACTCAAGAGTAGATTTTTTCGGGCACTCCTGGTCTTGATCGACGAATATTCAATTCCCAGTCCCCTAGACCATGCAAATTCCTTTCTTGCCTCTACTAAAGGGGATCATGAGCAGCTAGCCTCCCCTTTTTCAGCCACAGGGTCAATGCCCAATTTACCAAGATAAACTGGTAGTTGTACATTTGAATCATTATCTCGGATGAAAGGGATCAATGAATCAAGCACAATAGAGAGAGATGTATCCTCATCATCCGGTTATCTATAGCCAGGTGGAGAGGTAGGGTGTCCAATCGATAGTTGACTTGTCCCCGGGCTACGGGTGGAATCAAAAGGAATGGAGGGTTCCAGACAAGGACTCAATTGGGTATCCTTAACACATGACACCTCTTGACTACCAGTGATAGTCAAAGTCTCCAACCCTGGGGAGACAGTCGATGAGGTAGGTAAGGGCTCCCGACACCTGGGAGATTGACTAGTTTCAACTAAAGGTGGGGAAATATATTTAGAAGTTACACTCTTTAGCCAAACAAACGAGTTTAATAATTCTCGTTCCCACATAGATAGAGAATTAAAAAGTACCAAGCAATGTGATTGTAGCTTACTAGTTCAGAGGCCGAGCTCTCCAAGTAGCTAGGATCAAACCGATACTGATGAACAACTTCGTAACAGTAGAAACCCGTTTCAAATTGAGGAATCAGGTGTGCTATATAATAGATCAAAACCTTCCTGTGCACTATCTCCATCACCAAAACGTTTACAATCTCATCTCAAATTAGAAGTACTTCTACAGTAACTGCATCTTAATGGAATACCAAGGTATTCAAGTCTCTGTAGGAAACATCTACCTCTCCAAACAATCTCTAGTGTCTTCAACAACCCAAGGTGCATGTCCATTTCAACCAAGACCCTACCAACCTTTCTAGTTGTTGCCGAGAGATTTTCTTTGTCAATCATAATGAACTTTCCAAGAGAATCTCCAATGGCCGCCAACGCCCCTTCATTCCATAAGTATGAGGGTAGTCTCGGAAGAAGTACCCAAAAATATCTAGGTTGTCATAGCTTCCGACAAGGTAGTATTGTTCCTTAATAGCATCCCTGAAGGATTCCCAGGTGTTCGTGACTGAAAATAATGAGGGTTCCTCTGTTTCCTTTTTCTCACGGAAAGTTTCCCTGCAATCTTTGACATGGGGAACGGCTTCGAGGAGCGCAAAAGTAATATTTTCTCTATTCTAAAAGTTATGGACAGAAAAATACCCTTCTATTAGATTCAACCACTTGTCTACAACATCTGTGTCTATCTGACCTTCAAATATAGGAATATCGAAGTTTATTTGTACCTTGAAGGGGGTGGCACCTCCGTTCAAAGAATACGCATCTCCTGTTAGTAGACGCCGAAGGATTTACTCTCATTCCTCTGTTGCATGAGGGATTCCTCAATCAACAGTTTGAAAGGATCTCCTATCCTGCCATCTTTCTTTTCTCCTGCCATGAGAGGTCGCTTGGGTGTGCGAGAGCTTTTGTCCTCAAGAGAAACAAGCTCGAGACCCAACTCTTTGTACTCCGACCTCGTTGGGGACATGCATTAAGACGACAAGGAGCAGACCGCTCTGATACCATTGATCCATATTTTATGAGCAGAAGGAAAATGAATACAGATTATTAACAGGTGCTTAACACAAAATAACAGAGATATAGTAAAACTTGGCCACCAATATCCATCTGGATCAATACCATCCAATAGCTCTCACAATAATATGAATGACACCATGTGGGTTAAAATTTTTACCAAACCCCATAAAAAGCTAAGTCAAGCTAGACCAATTTAACTATTGGCGAAATCCTTAAGTTTAGTAAAGACAAAAATTTTACCAAAATCAACATATAAATAAATGATAAAGTCAAACAACATTAATAAAATTACATATAAATTTGAAATTACCTTAAAAATAAAAAAATAAACAATAAGATTGAATATACATGAGAAACATTCATGTGGAATACCAACCTAAACTAAATAAATGGATAAAGTTTAGATAAAGTTTACTAAACTTGTTATAATTCCCTAAAGTCACTGCATGTTATAATTCCCTAAACTTGTTATAATTCCCTAAACTTGTTATAATTCCCTAAAGTAAAGTGGATTTTCATACATGTTATTTTAATTTAAATTAATAAAATCTTTTGTTAATGATGAGAATGGTATGTGGATCTAACATTTTTACTATTCATATAAAATAGGATATGCGACTTAATATATTTTCTTAATATATAAGATATGGTATGTATATCTAATGTACATGATTTTTACACATCCCATTTTATATAATAAGTTGTTATCAACTTTCTTGTGAAATAGATAATATATTTTCAAATTAAACATCAAATAAAGAAAATATTCTAAACATTTTTTTTTATTTAAATGATAAATATTAAAAATAATTTTTTTTTTTTATCAAATAGAACATAAAATTGATGTGGTGCTTTAAATGTATATTTTTGAAATATTAATTAAAAAAAACTTAATTTAAAATAAAAATGATTCACTTTTGTTTTCTAAGCATAAAATTGATGTGTTGCTTTAAATGTATATTTTTGAAATGTCAATTTTAAAAAAACTTAATTTAAAATAAAAATGATTCACTTTTTTTTTTCAATATTTTAAACATATAAGAAAAATATATATTCTTTAAAACCTTAAAATTTGAATCAAAGTTATGTTCACTCTCTTTGCTTTTGCCAAACACTTTAGGATTTTAAAATTTGAACCAAAGTTATGTTCACTCCCTTTGCTTTTCCCATACACCTAGGGTTGGAAGAATATGGATCTCTTCAATTCAACATCTATCTTTTTCCACAATGAAGTCCAGAATAAACTGATAAATGTTAGAGATCGATATGTAGGCAAATCTCAAGGTTGAACATCAAAGAGAAATAACTAACATATATATCACAAATAAAGATAAAACACTAATATGGTAAAACATCTGGAGAAGGAAACATCCATGGATTAATATAAAAATTGCAATATTGGTAAGAGAATCTTACATCCAGTACATCAGTCTCTACCTTTCATTGTATCTCTAACAAGTAACCCTCCATGATATTTAAAGAGATATCATGGACACTTGAGGTGAAATGACACAAATCAAGTGTCGATACAATTAAGAATAGGAGTACTTTTAGATTACATGTGCACAAGATCTAGGGGCATCCATCAAATAGATAAGGTGCAAAAATTACACTAGATAAACACACTAAAAGATCACATGACTAGTTGTTGTGAGAAATCTTACCTTGTGGACAGGTTAAGCTCCCCTTTGGATTAAGACTCCTATATTTGGTCCAAAGACAGAAGTGAACAAGTGGTTACTACTTTCCCTATAGATATAACTCAATCAAGCAAGAAAGAGAGAAGAAGAATATGGCATACTTTGTTGCGATGTTCATCCTCACTGCTCCAATCCTTGTGCTTGATCTCCAAGCTCCTCAACACAACTTAAGTCCTACAAATACTAGCAAAGGAAATATTCCTCCTACTCTAGATGATTATACAAAGAAAATATATCTACGAAGATTGAAATGAAAATAGACAAGCAAATGTGGAACACATGAACTTGAAGAGAATAGGCCAAGTTGATATTAATTGGAAAGCCAAAGAAGGCACTTACAAAGCATGATTGAAGATGTAGTCACTTATCCAATATCTCCTCGTCCATATCTTGTATGAATATTGACATAAAAATGTTGATGCTTCTCCAAAGATCAAAGGTTTGATACTTGAATTATTCCCCCCTTCACCTTGGAAATACCTTCAATATATAGGCTTGAGAGGCACAAGCACCATGAGAAAATGAAGGATATGGTTGAGGATATGGCTCCTTAAGTTGGGATTATATCCTAGGATAGATCCCATAGGGTAGGATTCGACCACAACATCCTCATCCAAGTTGGAGTTGGCCCTTAGGAAAAGGTGGAGGATCCCCAATTTCTTTCTAACAAGATTTGCACTCCCCCGGAGTTGAATAGAGGGTGCCATTATATAAAGTGGTGCTCCTCTAACATGGAAATGGGGCACCATTCCATGAAGTGGCACTCCCCCATCATGGTTAGGGGGATCCACCCTTCATAAATTCTCCCAAAAAGGTTGATTTTCCAAGAAAAAGGTGTGTTTTTTGTATTGAAATGATGGGTTTCTTCCTCCAATATGACTTAGGGATTGTAACAAATGTTTTTGTGGTATCGAGGGGTTGTGACACTCAGAAAAATGAATGAAAAACTTGGTAAGGTGCATACAACACTTGCGACAGTGCATGCAACACTTAACAAGGTTCATACGTCACTTTGCGACACTTGCGACACTCAAGTGTGACATTTTGGTGTGTAACAGATGACCCCTAAAGTGTGAGGTCAGAAGAGAAACTGATGGACGAAACACTTTACAAATTTTTCAATGAAAGGGTGCAAGAGTAGGAGAACCTAACAGAAGTTGCAAACAACCATTAGTCAGTATACAAATATGTTCCATTTATAAGGTAGGGATACCTATGCTCGGAATACGAGATGACTCAAAGCATGGTCGCCGAACAATACATTATGGATCCATGAGAATAATGACTAAGGATATGGCTACCAAAGATATAATGTGGATCCATAACTCCATGACATGAACTGATCACAACCACAAAAAATACACAGTGGAGCTACGAGATGACAAAACATAGCCACGGATCAATACAATGTGGATCTATGTGACAGTATATATATCAGTAAGATTTCCAACATGGTGATTGTATTGAAATATTTTACATGCTCAAATTATCTCCATCGCAACCTCGACAAAGCACATAACAGAGTGAGTGCCCAACCCAGGGTATTCGTCCTGATCTCGAAACGGTACGAATCTAGCCATATGAATATATTTTTTGATGTCGAACATGGTAGAAACCACTTGATTACCGTTCATTGACTTAAATTGTTAACAAGTGTGAGGTAAATTGCCAATGATGACAATGATTCCCAAGGTACCCTAGTAAATTCCAACAAATGTGAATAAATGAGTTGAGGTAGAACATTCGTGTAATCATCTGATCAGATGTCAATGACGTGAACCTATTGTCGGAAGTGAGGAGGCTTGCCATTGAGGCATGCAGTTCCCAAGGCACTAACTGGTTTCTAAGTCTAATTCCCAGATAATGTGTTGAAGTTGATAGGAAGAGACTCGTCGAAGGAGGGCCTTGATGTATCCCTCATCATCGACATGAAACCGACATGGGAAATTGATGTGAGATGGTGGATCGAATGAATATGGACCGACACAAGAAATGGAAATTGGTAATACTACAGATGGATGGTTTGAAGTGAAACTTCCTTTGAGCATGATGAAGCACGACAACTGATTTTGAAACATTGTCTCAATGAGTACCAAGAAAATAATGTGACGAAAAGTAAGAGCACTCTTCGACTGGGATGAAAAAAGTATGATGACACATAGAATTGGTATGACTCAAAGACAAACATATTACCCAACTATAAGATGAGACGCAAATAGGTGCCATGTTCAAGAGTGACAATAATTGCCATAACGGATTCTAAAAACATTTACCCACTTCCTTTAATTTTTCCCCCATCCAGATAGATGAGTACCTCTTTCTTTTTAAATGAGCTTGAGGAGGATAAGAGATGCTCGGTATAGCTCATCCTTCATATGAGTCCCTCAACATATGTTTAACAAACCTAAGGAAGGATGGGTTCGGTCCTGTATGGGTCCTGGAGATTGGACTCACCTAGGTCCTTCAATGCATAATTTTACAAGCCCAAAGAAGGTAAACTCAGTGGTTTTTCACGTTCAGAGCATCTGAAAACAACTTAAAGATGACTCCATGGATGACTTTTTCCTAAATTTAGTCTCTCAAGCCTGAAAAAAGTGGAAAACAATACAAGGGAGAACTCTTCTAGTCATTCTTGGATAGAGCATTCATTTTTCATAATTAGTCTTGTGAGGCCTAAAAAGAGAGAAACTACCACTCAAAAGATGCCCTTTCAAACCTTTTAATGAGTGTGAAAGGAAGCAAGCTCACTTGAAAATATTTCCATGTTTAGGGAGTCTGAAAAGAGCTTAAAGGAAACTCCAAAGAGTTCCTTTTTTGTATAGCTTTTACGAGTCCAAAAAAGAGATAAAAGTATAATCGGTAACCTATTCTCATGTATTAACGAGCACGAGAGAGAACCAAAATTGAGATCGATAATCTATTCTCATGTATTTATGAGCATGAGAAAGAACAAAGACGAAGCTCATTCTAGAAAAGACTACTACGTTATGATGGGAACGACCCCCAAGTGAGGATCACTCCTAACAGTGTGTCTCTCTAGAGGTAATTTTCCCCTAGCTTACATGATAGAAGCTAGTGGTTTTTCTCCAGCATGATGTCCAGAGGATGGATACCTTTCCCCCAAGCGTTTTTTACTTCGGTGACTATTCTTCTTTCCTCGTTTAGGTGTCTGGTTACTAATAGGAATATTTTCATTAGGCGAAGGAAAATAAGGTTCAAGTATGTGATCTAGAGTGAGACTCGATTCGAATGGAGGGGGGTCTATTTCATTTTTTAATGAGCTTGATAGAGACAATGAACTATGCTCATTAGCGTTCGTTTCATTTTTTAATGAGATTTCCAAAGGAATAGAACTATGCTGATGAGGTAGGTTTCATTTTTACACAATATTGAAACTAGAAACTATGCTTGAGGCCCTCTATGTCATTTTTTAACGAGCTTGACACATAAATGAGAACTCTACTCGAATTATGGTTTCATTTTTTAACAAGCTTGAAACTGGAAAAACTATGCTCATAGACCTCTACTTGATCATGGATTCCAAGAGGAAAATGCTCTGGAAGGAATAAATGTCAAGGGACAAACCTCAATCATGCACTCCAAGAGAACTTCACTAGATGGCAGAACCACACTCTGGAAGGAATACATGTCGAGGGTCGTGATAGGGGTAGGGAGATCAAGCTCTAATAGACCTATCAAAGAGATCACCATGTCAACTACTATATATAAATTAGAAGAAGGGGGAGATTCCTTCTCATTCAAATTTGAATGCATGGGACAAGTTGCCACATAATTTACCCGCGGAGGGACGGATGTCACTTTCATACAAGGACCATTTAGGGAAGTTGGATGGTTGATCGTTGTATGAGGGCCAATGAATGAAAGCTAGTCTATGGTCACTATGTTTCCATTGTGAGGGAAACACATCACTCAAAATATTGTGGACACAAGAGCCTTCATAGCATAAACATAGTCTCTCCCGAGGAGCAAATTAAAATCCAAGGGGTCGTAGACTACCATCACATCAATATAGACATTTTTCCATCCTAGAGTAACCGAAAACTGAGGAAGGGCCCCTAAAGGTTGACTATCCCTTATGTTAAAAGGAAACATATTCTGAGTCACTGATGCATGCTAAGGAGAACCTAAATCTTTCCAATCAATGGAGGATAAAATACTAATTGATGCACTTTCATTGACAATAGTTTGAGGAATGTCCCTACCACAAGACTGAAAAATTATTTGGAAAGGTATATAGGAAGGAATACGAGGTTCCGACAGTGCACCCTAATCGAAAATAATGGCCTCATTACTCAGAGGGGGTTCCATTGAAATGAGTGTAGTTCCCCCTTGTCCATAAGAATCCGTAGAAACAAGAAAGACTCGAGTGACATCCTCACTCTTCCTAGGAGGAGTGGGATCGACCAAGGGTGGTATTAGATCAACCACTTTAACTTTACTCTTCAAGGGGAGAGTAGGATCGATCAAAGGTGAAATCGAATCGATCACTTGATCGACCAACTCAATTAATGATGGAATTAGATGGATTAGTTGATCAACCAGATTGATCGATGATGGAACTAGATTGACCAGTTCATCAACCAATGGTGGGTTGGGAGATGGAAGTTGTTGATGTACATCAACAATATTTTCCAACAGATATGAAGCCTCATTCATGTGAGGACAAAGGTAGGTGTGGTGCATATCCTTACATAACAAGCAAGGAAATTTCACTTTCCCTTTCTTACTTCCAACTTGATGATCACTAGTTAATGTTTTGTCACCATCATGAACTTCATTGGATGATGGAGCAGGTTGATAACCTTGAGACCACACTTCTACAACCTTCGAAATACTAGGTAAATCCTTAAGAAGGTGATCACCCTTACAAATCCTGCAAGGAAATTTGGGATTTCGATGTGTCTTGGTAGAATTGTCGACATTATCAACACTCCCAGCATGATGAACAATAGATGGTTGATCACTTCCAACATGTCCTGTAGTGGTTGGAAGTATGCCCCCTACCTTACTTTTCTTCTTCTTAATCTTCCTTTTCTTCTTCTTCTTCTTAATCTTCCTTTTCTTCTTCTTCTTCTTATCCACCTGGTTACTAGTTGCAGAGCTTTCACTAGGTGAAGAGGAAGAACGAGAAGAAGACCCTATGGGTGAAGAAGGCATAGGATTGACATGAGGTTTATGGTCCTAGGGTGGAGTACTTACAAATGGAGCACTAGGAGAATTCACGTTCATTGGAGTGGAAAACAACCAGACTGGTAACCCAATAGTGAGTCCGAGAAGAGTCAAAGTAGCTATATAAGGAGGACCAATGTGTCCCATAGAAGGAGAAAGAACGATATCTCAAGAAACGGGGTTCCTTCATTGGTAGTTCCAGAAACCGAGTCACCATTTTTCTTTTGTGATAAATCTTACCCTGCATACAGGTTAAGCTCCCCTTTCAACCAAGATTCCTATATTTGGTCCAAAGACATAAGTGAACAAGTGGTTACTACTTTTCCTATAGATATAACTCAATCAAGCAAGCAAGAGAGAAGAAGAATATGGCATATCTTGTTGTGATGTTCATCCTCACTGCTCCAATCCTTGGGCTTCATCTCCAAGATCCTCAACATAACTGAAGTACTACAAAGACTAGAAAAGGAAATCTTCCTCCTACTATAGATGATTAGACAAAAAAAATCTATCTACGAATATTGAAATGACAATAGACAAGCAAATGTAGAACACATGAACTTTAAGAGAATAAGCCAAGTTGATATTAATTGGAAAGACAAAGAAGGAATTTACAAAGCATGATTGAAGATGAAGTCACTTCTCCATGCTATCCTCATCCATCCCTTTCATGAATATTGACATCAAAATGTTGATGCTTCTCCCAAGATCAAAGGTTTGATACATGAATTCTTCCCCCCTTCACCTTGGAAATACCTTAAATATATAGGCTTGAGAGGCACAACTACCATGAGAAAATGAAGGATATGGTTGAGGATGTGGCTCTTTAATTTGGGATTAGATCCTATGATAGATTCCATAGAGTAGGATTCGACCACAACAACCTCATCCAAGTCGGAGTTGACCCTTAGGAAAAGGCAGAGGATCCCAATTTCTCTCTAACAATACTAGTGCTGCCCCAGAGTTGAACATAGGGCRCCATTATATAAAGTGGAACTCCTCCAAAATGGAAAGGGGGTGCTATTCTATTAAGTGGCACTTTCCCATCATGKCCAGGGGGTGACACCCTTCATAAATGCCCMAAAAAAGGTCGATTTTCCAAGAAAAAGGTGTGTTGTTTTCCTTAAAATGATGGGTTTATTCCTCCAATATGACTTAGGTATTGTGAAAAATGTTTTTATGGTGTCAAGGAGTTGYGACACTMAACAAAATGAATGCTACAATTGGTAATGTGCATACGACACTTGCAAAATTTCATGCGACACTTAACAAGGTGCATACGTCACTTTGTGACACTTAGGGTGTGACACTCAAGTGTGGTATTTTGGTGTGTAACACTAGTACATTATTCCAAGTTGGACTAAAGCAATCTGCTAATGTCCAGTTAGTAATATCCCAACGTCCCCTCTTTAGAACAACTTGGGATAAGATGAAAAATGTACAAAACTGATAGAAGGAGAAGGAAGGAGACATTGTATTTATGCACCTTAATGACAACTTCATTTAGCCTTACATTAATCAAAGACTAAGAAACTTGGCTTCTATCAAACAATTTGTGAATATGTTTGCAACTTTATCTTGTGTTCAACAATAAGTCAAGTCAAAAACCTAATCATGAATAAATTAAAAACGAAATGCATGTGTATTTTAATGTTCTTAACACATTGATGTCGAATTGGATGTTGAGAGACCTCGTTGACACTCTAATTTTCTCACCATCAAATGGTCCAATGCGCTTTCTAGAAGTAAAATGAAGTATCTAATGAATCTAAATTGCATCCTATCTTGTGTGAACTACTACTCTATACTTTGCCTTGACCAAAAAAATAACAACATTAACAAATTCTTACATGAAATTGTAATAAGACTGAACCAAGATTGCAAGTATAACTTATAATAGACTTATGATCACTAAAGTCACTAGTCAACTTGGAATTTCCGAAACCAACCAAATATGTCAAACCCCTTGAACTATATTGAATGCCAAGCTACATTGAACCTTAGATGTACCTAGCCAATGCATTTGGAGATCCCACATAACACAAGAGATTATACCAACAAAAGAAGTTTGAACAAGTATGATTTAAGTACATAAAACTCCCAATTAACTACCATTATAAAGTGGCATCCATATGAGGCATGGAAAACTTTCCAACCAACCTAAATTTAGACTCAAAAGGGAACAAGGCTGATTTACAGTCTTCTATTTGAAATCAGAGAGGATATCCATGGAAAATGAGGATGAGAAAATAAAATTATTTCCTACTTCATATGCAAAATGGTAAGGCCAAGAAAATAGCACAAGTGTCATAAGTATGTCATCTCAAAATAGTTCCTAAGAATATACTTCACTTAGATGAACA
>SNQJ01S0000076.1:23798-59468 GCA_010110895.2 Picea sitchensis | reverse complement strand
AAATCTATTTGCCAAAGATTGATGTAAATCTAGTGTGCATGGAAAAGAGATTGATTTATCCTTGTTTCCCAAAACCAATCTCACAAGTTAGCATCAAATACAAATTAATTATAAGTGGGTGGGTTATCAACAATCTGATTCATGCAAATAGAAACTAGATACCATGAATATTGAAATTCTTCAAACCAATAGAAATTTGTCATTGGAGTTTAAGAAGTGTTGATTTTTAGGTGAAATATTAACCATGCATGTGAAAGTGAAGGGATTAGTTCTCCATAAAACAACAAGTGTTTACCCATTCAAAATAGTGCTAGAAATGAGTTAATATTAAACACAATCAGATCCTTATTTACTTCACCTATATACACATCTAAATATAGGAATATACCATTAGATTTCATATAGGATACTATACCATTAGATTTCATATAGGATAATATACCATTGTCAGTGTTTCCAAGTTTAATATGAATCGTTTTAATTCTAAGTGCAAATATATTATACTCTAGTGTGTGTGTATTATATTTATGCCAAATGATTTAAATATTCTGTGTGTTAAACCAATGAATCAACAAACCCTTAAATACTAGCACTTGGGAAATGAAATGTTCCAACAACAAATTGAAGTTTTTTTAGGACTTAAACCATCAATTAGGTTCTAGAATTTAAACCATCAATTAGGTTCCAGAATTGTATCAGGTCCTAAATTAATTGAAACAACCATAAAATAGTGTGCCATGAATATGTATTTAATCTTTAGAAATATGAAAAACTTTAATCATTCACAATTGTGGTCTGATCACTGTGTTTAATTCACTGTGCTTAATTCACTTTGTTGTATATAATATACTATTTTCTAATAACTGACAACATCGTTTGGTGAGAACATCATGCTAATAAGATTATACAGTACTATCATATCAGTAGTGACCAAAGGACTCAGTAACACCACATCATGGACTTACTCTTCTATAAATACCCTTGTAATCCCATTAGATCAGTAATCACCTATATTACACTTAGTATCGACAACACGTTAGCTATTGGTATTACTTCTCCTTATTCACGTGATCATCATAGTAATCATTACTAATGAATCTGTGGTGTCAAATGCTTAGTAGTATAGTTGTGTTCTTTGATTAAGCTCTACCTTATTTCTATAATCTCTGTACATGAGTTAGCTAAGTTGATCTTACTAGTACCAATAAGGAGCATAGGTAATGATACTTATTACTCATAGATAGTGTAATCATAGTAACCTAATATGGAAATTGTAACATAAGCAGATATAGTGGATTAGTACTAAGAGCTTGAGCAAGCATGACCTTATATTGTTACATGATAGTAAGTAATCACGTATCTTTGCTTAAGCTGGTGTTATATGTAATACAATCCTATCTATTATGTATTATGTGTATTCAATGAAGCTTGTTATTACGGAAATCATACCCTTATTAGTATAATGGAAATAGTACTAACCTAACTAATATGGTAAATACATCTACTTATCCTTGTTAGCTATATAAGTATTCCAGTAATTACGTATATGGAGTAATGAAACCACATATGATCTACAAACACATTGAGATTACACTAGTGACCTTTTTCTCATAAGGATATGGATAGTAATCACACCTTAATTAGGTTAAATACATAGGATAAGCTTAACCTGTTTCATGAAAGCTGGAAACACTGACCTAACTAGTAATGATAAGGATCAGTTTAGGAAGCATGTATACCTTATCTCTATATGTCTATGGTCTCCATGTATCTAGTCCATTCATTGGTTGATCAAGTAAAAGCTTCATTATTTATACCTATTACTTGTTAGAATATAATGGATGTGCTCATTTTACCATTGACAATATCACTATTGTCACCCAACCATAGGTCGAAACTACCCTCTGAGCACCTTAACCTTGATAGAGAATTACTCCGGAAGCAAACCCTAGGCTAGATATCCAAACAAAGGGTAGTGCACCTTTCCCCAAGGATAGCGCACCAACAAGAGCTGATCAGATAGTCCAAGCCAAACGTGATCTGCTAGCTGCAGCAACTCTTCTCCAAACATGCGCACAAAACTGGGCACTACAGTGTGCACAAGTGTTGCTTTTAAATTCTGAGACTACTTGCCAGAATGAAGATTGGCCTCTTGTATTTATAGTAATTTTGGCTAACTTCCTGGGCCGACTTCTCATTCTGGGTATCTGTATGTTCAGTATATATTATTTCTCCTGACCGACTTCTTCTCTTGGAGGCTAATAACCTAATACAAGTTATATTCTTGAGCTGAGAAGTCTTCTAGGGTTATTAGCCAACTCATTAGGGTTTATTCTTGCTTCCCGGAATATCCTATTCTCATCAGGTTTACACRTGGAGTTAAATAACTCCCATAGATACCATAATATCAACACTCCCTCCTAGCTAGGGAGGTATTACAGGTAATGGTCTTGAGCACAAACATACCATTCACCTGGTAGCATCAGTATAGTTGTATAGACTGTGTCATGACTATGTCATGAGCACTATCAGTGTTATCAGTTGCATCATCTCTTGGAACCATAATCTATCTAAGTAATCAGACATGATACTCACTCCATAGAGTGATACAAGAGCCATTCTTCTAATCTAGAAGAGTACATGTTCTAAACCATTCTCTGTCTGGGAAATCTCTATTCATCATTCATCTGAATGATAATTATTTTCAACACTGTTGATAGTCTTCAAGGCAATCGGAACAATATAATTCAATAGAACACAACTGTGTCTATCCATAGTAGTACACAACTACCATCTAGTAGTACACTACCACACCAAGTACCACATAGATACTTGATCAAACAGTGGAACACATCCACCATAGTGGTATACATCTACTGTCTAGAGACATACGGTCTTCATAACAATCATCTGATATCAACTTGCATAGAAACAATGTTATGATATAAATTGAATCATCTGGGCCATTCTTCCACTCACATCTGTGATATCTTGGAAGAGAATCTACCCTCATAAGGTAAAACATCAATGATGATATATCTGGACTATTCTTTTCAAGCAAGGAAGAATAATTGTCCTGATTTCTGAGCCTGGACCATTCCCCACCTTGGGCCATTCCTCTGACACTAAACAAAGTGTAACCTGGAGAGAATGAGTCTACCCTAAGGAATGTATGTCCTTGATTGTTGAACCTGGACCATTCCCCACCCTGGGCCATTCCTCCGGCACTAAACAAAGTGCAACCACTTTTCGAACTGGAAAATGTTTGTCCGTCAGAAATCTCAATCCACTTTTCGAACTGGAAAGAATCTGCTCATCCTAGACAATTTTTCGAACTGAAAAATGATTTTCCATCAATCAATAATACATCAGTGATTCCTCCCAACCTGGGATTCATCTCTTCCTTTTTCCATAAGGAATTCGTCTCCATGAGCTCCATCTTGAGTACATAAACTCTTTCATCTTGAATATAAGCTTTATCAAAATGTCTATGTATCTGCTCATCTGTGGAGATATGTATTGGAGAACCTCTTTATCCTTTCTAGACTTCATCGTGGATAATGTAATGCTTGATTTCAAATGTACTTCGTTCTGGGACACTAGTCTTCTTTGAAGGCTTCATGTAGCTCTCATCAATAAAGTATATCATTGTTGGAAAAATGGAACATATCCATGTGGCACTTCTTCTGTCATCATGAGATTGATCTTCTGAATAATCATCTTGATACAATATATTTGTTATAGAAATTCTTCACCATGCTTTTGCTATGCACTGGAGGTTCTCCACCAAGTTACCTTCTTCTATCTGCATACAAGGGTCTCTTTCTGGTATGCCTCAAGGTCTTGAGGTTGTTCTTCATATTCTCTTTGTTAAATTTCTCTAGAGAACATTCTTTGCATTCATCTGATGTAGAACTCCAACCCAGGGATATTGCGGATGATATAAAGACTCATGTAGAGGTATGTCTAGTTTACTTGAACAAGTAATCGTCATAGTCTTCTCCCTCCATCTGGGAGAACCTCTAGTTCTGGATCTTGTAATGCTTGCATATATATATTGTTCTTCATCACAACTTTCAATTCCTCTGCTTGATTGCTTTTAGTGATTTCATATTAGGCTGGTAATCTTGTGATTCTTAATGACTGGTTGTTCTGGCTTCTCTTTCTTTCTTGGAATATTCATGTTCTTCCTAATGTTTTTCTTTAGCTATTGGGTCCATGGAGTTTCTTATAGATTCCATTCCCTAAAGATTTCATTTCTTTCTTTCATCATAGGATCACGAATGTGGATGGACAGCCAGGGATAATTTAAAGCTTTTCTTCAAAGAAGTCTCCTTCTGCGGTTGAACTAAACACNAGATATACAGTAATACACGATTTCTATTAACGAAATAAATGTACAGAGACTGTAAAATACAGAGTGAAAGACTCGCTAGAATGGTGGTAGCTTATCTCTGAGAAGAGATGTGACGGCTACTCGCATCTGTGAGAAGATGATTACAATGAGGCTCTAAAGGCCTTTTTAACAAAAGTAAAATCCAAAACCCTAACCCTGGAAGATGAAAAGCCAAAAGGTTTGTGGGCCCCGATGGGGGTAGTTGATACATCAACTTCCCAGTGGCGTAACTTTTGCATACGATCTTCGTTTGGGGCGCTCAATAGCTCGTTGGAAAGATCTATCCGAGAACTACAACTTTTGGGTGAGAAACATGATCTATGATCCATGTTGCTCCCCGTTTTCTCAAAAAAACATCGTTTAGGGCCTCAAAATGTCCCCGGAAGTTAAAAACTGCTAAAAATAGTAAATTACCAAAATTGCCAGAAACATGTTTTGGGCCAGTTGGAGAAGGTGGGTGGCCACCGATATCCACCTGGATCATTTTCATTACAAAAATGACCGTTCAATTTGGACCATTTTTCCGAACTGGAAAATGTCTGTCCGTGAGAAATCTCAAACCACTTTTCGAACTAGAAAGGAACTGCTCGTCCTGGACCATTTTTCGAATTGAAAAGTGACTGTCCATCAATCAATAACACAATAGTGCTCCCTCCCAACCTGGGAGTCATCTCTTCCTTTTTCAATGAGGAAGTTGTCTCTATGAGCTCTAGCTTGAGTACGAAAACTCTCTCATCTTGGACAAAAGATTTACCAAAATGTATGCTTATCTGCTCATCTGTGGAGATATGTATTGGAGAACCACTTTCTCTTTTCTGGACTTCATCACGAATAATATAATGCTTGATTTCAAATGTCCTTCCGTCTGGAACACTAGTTTTCTCTGGAGGCTTCAATAAAGTATATCATTGTTGGATTCCTCTTGGTTCCTGCTAGCTCACAACATCGTGGCAAGGGTCAAGCTGGAACATATTCATGTGGAACTTCTTCTGACATCATGAGATCTTTGTCATGGATTGGAAATCCATCATCCTGATTTTCTGAGTAATCATTCTAAGAAAATCTTCACCACGCTTCTGCTGTGCATTGGAGGTTCTCCATCAAGTTATCTGCATACAAGGGTCTCTTTCTCAAAGTCTTGAGATTTCTCTTCATACATTCTTTGTTCAAATATTCTGGAGAACAGACTTTGCATTCATTCGATGTAGAACTCCAACCCATGGATATTGCGGATGACATAATGACTTATGTAGAGGTATGTCTGGTTTATTGGAACAAGTAATCATCATAGTCTTCTCCCTCCATCTTGGGAGAACCTCTAGTTCTGGATCTTGTAATGCTTGCATATATACATTGTTCTTCATCACAACTTTCAGTTCCTCTGCTTGATTGCTTTTAGTGCGTTCATATCAGGCTGGTAATCTCGTGATTCTTGATACAATGACTGGTTGTTCTGGCTTCTCTTTCTTTCTTGGGATCTTCATGTTCTTCCTAATGTTTTTCTTGGGTCCAGGGAGTTTCTTATAGATTCCATGCCCTAAATATTCCACTTCTTTCTTTCATTATAGGATCACGGATGTGGATGGACAACCAGGGATACTTTAAGGCTTCTCTTAGAGGAAGACTTCTTTTGAGGTTGAACTGAACACGTACTGCCTTTCATGGTTGCTACCATGGATATATACTTCATCATCTTTAGTGGATCATAGGATTAGCTCTCTCCTAATCCTTGCTTCATGTATGAGTGCATGTTTTTCTTTTGAAAATATATAATCGGCTCCCTCCGTCTGACAGAGTCCACGCTTCCGTCTGCATCCTTATTGTCTTCTGCAAAGCATCATAAGGCTTTCTCCAATTTTCTCTTGATTACTGACTTCTTTCTGTCTTTGCTTCTTCTAAGTTTCTTCAGGATTGATTCTGATTTCGGCTTATCTTGTAATAGCTTCCACGTGATTTGTTTGATGTACTTCATCCTTTCATGTGTATTAACTGACTTGTATAATGATAGCAATCCTTATCTTTGTTGTTCTTCCATAGGTATAGTTCTTCTTGGAACATATTATCTTCTAATAGATAGATATACAAGATATGTACAAGAAATATCGTTACCTTTTCTTAGAAGAAGAAATCTGTCTCATCTTGCTTGGTCTTCTTAGTAGGTTCCTTTTCTTCGAAAACTGATGCCTCGTGTGTCCCCTTCCTTTTCTTTAGCTCGGGACAATGATTCTTTTAGTGACTATACTTTCGACAGTTGAAGCATTGTATTTCTGAAATATCTTTCTCTTGATTTGGCTTCCTCCTTGAACCAAACTTCCTTTTGTTCCTGAAATTCTTGAATCTTGCTGTGAAGGCTTGATCATCGTACTTCTTTTGTGGTTTCTCTTTTTCACTGATCCTAGATTCTTCTTGATCACATCAAGTCCAAAGTTCTTCAAATGTAGGATACTCCTTCCTTGTGTTCATGCTTTCAGCAAATGCATCCCATGTCTTGGGAAGACCATTGAGTACTATGTTTACCAATTCCTTCTCTGAAATGATCTCTTCAATGGCTTGTAGTTGATCTCTTAACTGAGAGATTCTCACAAAGTATGATTTTATGTTGTCATCATCATTCATCTTCATGTCACAGAGCTCATTCTTCAGACTCATGACTTGTCCAATGTTTCTGACTGAGAAAAGGTTTGTTAGGGCATTGTACATCTTCTTCGATGAGTCAAGATGAGAGATGTAGGGTATCAAGTGGTCTTTTATAGAGTCCACTATGATACTCATGGCATTGATGTCACTGTCTTTGAACTTCTCCATAATTGCAATGTTCAGTGGTTCCCTCTCTTTTCCTTCTTCAAACACTGGTTCCACGATCTTTCCTTTCACGATATCCAACAATTTATTCTTGGCAAGGATGAGGTCAATCCTTGTCTTCCACGCTCTGAAGTTAGAAGCTCCATCTAACTTGTTCTCTGACTTCATAGAGTAAGTCATGGTTTCTTTGACTTGGTCAACCCTAGATTTGACCAAAAACTCAAACTTGATGTTTTGGCTTGCTGAGAGTACTAGGAGATGCGCTAGGCTAGGATGCACTGATCTATCCAGAAATTAGTTCAATCCCTTCACTTAAGGTGCCTCAACAAGAGGATTAGGGTTTCTGCAACTGCACCTGCTAGTAACCCTAGCGACAGTGCTTTGGTGACTACTCCTGCTAGAAACCCTAGCAACAGTTCTTTAATGAGCTTAATATCCTTATGGTTATGTTTCCTTCCAACGGTCAGACTGAATGAAGGAGGTGTTGGCCCATAACCCGTTAGAATATAATGGATGTGCTACCATCAACAATATCACTATTGTCACCCAACCATAGGCCGAAGCCACCCTCCGAGCACCTTAACCTTGACAGAGAATATCTCCGGAAGCAAACCCTAGGCTAGATAGCCAAACAAAGGGGTATCGCACCTTTCCCCAAGGATATCACACCAACAAGAGCTAATCAGATAGTCCAAACCCTAACCAAGAGATTGTCCAAGCCAAAACGTGATCTGCTAGCTGCAGAAGCTGCAACGACAGCTCTCCTCCAAAACCTGCGCACAAAACTGGGCACTGCAGTGTGCACAAGTGTTGCTCTCCAATTATGAGAATGACCTGCCAGAATGAAGACTGACCTCCTGTATTTATACTAATTCTGGCTAACTGCCTGGGCCGACCTCTCATTCTTGGTATCTGTCTGTTCAGTATATATTATTTCTTCTGACCGACTTCTTCTCTTGGAGGCTAATAACCTAATACAAATTATCCTCTTGAGTCGACATGTCTTCTAGGGTTATTAGCCAGCTCATTAGGGTTTCTTCTTGCTTCTCAGAGTATTCTATTCTCATCAGGTTTACACGTGGAGGTAAATACCTCCCGCAGCTACCATAATATCAACACTAGATTCAGGACCAATCACTACTTCATCCTTGCTTAATTCTATCTATACATGTTCTAGCTGATAAGTTCCCTGTTCATCAAGCACAACATCTTTGCTTATTATAATCTTTTGCTCGAGGATCAAATAACCTGTAACTTTTCATTTTTTTAGTCAATGAAAATACACTTAATGCTTTTATCACCCAATTTTCTTCTCTTTTCTTTAGGAACATGTGCATATGCAATGCATCCAAATATTCTCATGTGTGCAACATTAGGTTTGTACCTTGACCATGCTTCCTCTGGAGTCAAGTCCAATACATCTCTTGTAGGACACCTGTTGAGAGTGTATACCATTGTATGAACTACTTCAACCCAAAATTCATTTCCAAGAGACTTTGCTTTTAGCATGCTTCGATCCATCTAACCATGGTCTTGTTTTTTCTTTCTACAATGCCATTTTGTTGAGGAGAGTATGAATTGGTAAACTCTTTCTTTATTCCATTTCTTTTGCAATAATTCATTTGATTTCATTCTCCCCCATTATTTGATCTTAGGGTGAGAATTTTCAAACCACTTTGTTGTTCAATCATTTCCTCGAATTCAAAAAAATGTGAAAACACTTTGGAATTCTCATGCAGAGAGTAAAACCATGTTTTCCTAGCCTTCCAAGTTCTATTTGAGAAGCTTCCCCTATGTTGCTTCCCAAATATGCACCCTTCCCAAAGCTCACCATCAATTGTAAGATAAGGAAGACCATTCACCATGTTATTCTTCCTTAACAACACCAAATTTCATAAATTCAAATGTCCCATTCTCAAATGCTAAATCCTGCTATTCACTTATTCTGTAGCCTTGAAACTGTGTAAGTTGCTCGAGGAAAAAGCTCTGAGCTTGAAAATCTTGTCTTTAGTCATTTCTCTTCTTGCTACAACTGCATTTTTATTTAATTTATCCTTGATTAAACACTCTTTATTATCAAATACTAACTTGTAATTTTGCTCCATCATCTGTCCTATAGAAAGTAGGTTCTTCTTCAGTGTCCGTGTCAACAATGTATCATCGATAAACTTATTATTTCCATTCAATGTTGGGATTGCCACTATACCTTTCCCTTTAACTTCTAAAGCACCAACATCACCAAATATTACTTTCCTAGAATAATTGTCATTTATTCTAGTGAAAAATTCCTCTTGAGATATCATATGCGTTGAACATCTTGAATCAATATACCAAGCTTCACTTTCTTCATTGTGTGTTGTCGAACTTAATATAAATAACTTCTCATTTATGTTTCTTCAACAACACTATTAGCACCTTTATTTTCCATATCACGCAATTTAAAATGGCAATCTCTCTCTAAATGACCAAATCTATGACAATAATAACATTGTACTCCACGTCTTTCTCGAGACCCATCTCTTCCTCTTCCACGAGATCCTTCTCTACTTCTTCCTCTAAATTGACTTGGGCTTCTTCCTCCGCCTCTTGAGGTGGATGCATTTCCCTGATTGAAATTACGCGAATTTCGTTGATATCTATTCTAATTACAAGAACTTTGATTATGATATTGTCCTCTGCTTATTCCTCATCCTCTATACCTTGTGGAAAAAAGCATTTTCCATGTTTTTACTTGCAGTGGTTTCTTCAACAATTAGCAAATAACCACTCGATTCATCAATTCTAATTGTATTCAAATTTTTAGAAATCATAATAATGGTGGCCCAACCATTTCAAATTTAGGCACAAGGCTTTTCAAAATCTTCTCAAGCATCCTTCTTTATGGAATGTCTTCACCCAACGTCCTCATTTGATTAACAAGATCTTGTTTTTGGTGATATGTTCATTCAACGATTCAATAACATTCATCTTAGCATTTTCAAAATTTCTTCTTAATGTTTGCAATTTAGCGACTGCTGCACCTTCGTATGTATTCTTTAATATATTCCATGGTTGTTTAGATGATTCTGCATCATTGATTCTTGGAAATATGGATTCATCAACTGTGCTACCTATCAAAGAAAGTGCTTCATTATCCTTCTTTATAATTTCCTTTAAGTATTGCTTTCCTACAACTTCCAATGCTTTATAATCTTCATTAGAAGGAAATTCATACTCATATATTACAAGCTCCCATAAATCTTTATTGATGAATATGGGTTGCATTATTCTGCTCCAATAGAAATAGTTTATGCTAGTGAGCTTTGGTAGCACAATATTACTGGTTGCCATTGAAAATGAGCAAGAAAGGACACAAAATCAACACACGATGTCCCACTCCAACTCATGACGAGAATAACTATCTCAAAATCGAGATTCAACCACCACCAAAAATAAATTTTTATTGATTTTGAGAGTACAAAGAGAGCTAAAAAGATCAATACTTGCAAATTACAAGCAAATATTCTTCAATACAATATCTCTCTTTAATGAAAAGATGAAAAGTACTATACACCCTTTTACAGATTTATATTTTTCATCTTCAACAATTAAAAAAAAAAACATGACAACACAACAATAAGAGGCCATGTGCGAAGAGGATGGGTTGAAGCTGCTTAACTCCACTCTCCACAATTGCGTTCTTCATTTGAATTTCCCATCTAATCTTTCTTCTCAAAATGACATCCATAATTTTCTTTGCAAAAACGTCTGTTGGAGTGTTGCTAGGCTATTGAGAGAATTCAAACCATTCATAGATTTCCTTTGCAAAAGGTTTATAGAACCTTCACTCTGGATTATTGTTGTAAAAAACTAAAGAATTAGACCCAATAATGGATTTGATTGCCCCGAGAGCTACTGTGATAACATCTATCCCAAATGACTTCAACTCAACTCTCAGAGTATTGGATAAGAATGAACAACTTCTTTGAAAGTGGCATAAGCACCAACCCATGGTCTAGAAGCCAAAGCCGTAATGCTTCCTCCTCTTCCTCTACAATAAACGCGACAACGACTTAGTTTGCACACGCTGCAAGTCTACACGTCCACTTTGCGCCTTAGCTCACTCATCTCTTGTCTCAAACCCTAAAGGTAAGTAGTTGATAAAAAAAACAAAAACAAATGCTACAGGAAACAACCCACCGTTTAAAGAAGGCAGTCCATGGTCACTATGGTGTCGAACGTCACCGCCCTAATCATAAAACCCTCAAAGAGCTCGAGAGAGGTTGTGTCTTCACTATTTATGAAGATCAATAAGAATAATGCACAAGTTATGCTCCGTGTCGATTCTCCAGGCTAAGTATTCAAGCGCGTGCAGGTTGAGCTTATAAGATAAACATGACAATATCGTGAGATAACGTCTTTAACACTTGCTCTGATACCAAATGATGAAATATAAACCAACATTAATGGAACAACACAAAATATTTAGCAATACTACACACCAACTCAAACATTCTCATTAACAAAACAAATATTTATACATATGCAAGACCTATCACATGAAACAAAAACAATCAACTTGTGTAATCACTCAACAAATATTATCTCCGTCTCAAAATATAACTATAGTAACAACAATTAGATCTAAAATAATACAAATGAATCATTAACTTAACACTTAAAAATAATAAATTGATATCATATTGGTATAATAACAAATCATGAATTTCCAATTACAAGTTCCAATTTTGATTTCGTTTGATATAAAAATATTCAACCTCAAGCAAATGCTTCTCTTTAATGGTGGTTGGATTCCTCTATATAAAGAACAAACCCACCTCACACATATGGTTTTACTTTCATCATTCATATACTCATATGAATAAATGCGTGTTCCAAGAAGGCTGGACTTAGAGCAAGGCTGCGTATTCAAACCACAACATAATCTTACAATTATAAAATACCATTTTCATTATCTTACAATTATATTTCTCAATTCACATCTATTAATACATATATATTGTCGAGTATTTAACTTCTATTTTGTTTTGGTTGTTTTTAAAATTTATATCCCGCCATTCCGTGGATAAATTGCGCATTAATTCAATAAAAATTGCGCGGGAGTTTTCGCGCCATTCCGTTTGGATTGTGTGCATTAACTCAATAAAAATTACAGCATTTAGAGCTCGATACTTATCCCCTTGGAGCCCTAGATTGCCGATGTTTGGATTCCGTAAATGCCCCAGACGCTACTGGTGAAGACGGGAGGTAATATTGGCTGTGTTGACAATTATGATATTTGTATTGACGCCATGTTTCAGAAGTATTTGCAGAGTTCCGCATTCTTCTTTTGATATTGGTAATTGTTTCTTTTTAGATGTTTTGAAGATCAATTCTAGTTCTGAGTATCGTCTCTCATTTTGTTTTTAATACTGGTACTGAAGATCAATTCCAGGCATTATGATATTGGTACTGAGTTGTGCATTCTTCTCTTGATACTGGTACTGATTGCAGACGGAAGGTAATATTGGGACTGAATTGTGCATTCTTCTTTTGATATTGCTACTGAGTTTTGCATTCTTCTTGATATTGCTACTGAGTTTTGCATTCTTCTTGATATTGGTAAGTAATTGTTTTCTTTTTAGAAGTTTTAAAGATCAGTCCAATTCCCAGTAACTTAAGATCAGTCCAAGAAATCACCGATGGAAAGTGGAGATGCCACACTTGCCGAATGTCGTATTTGTTTAGAAGAGGATAACAAAGGAAATATGGAGATTCCCTGTGCCTGTTCTGGCACCTTGAAGGTACAGGGCTTATGGGGATAGATAAAAGTGACTTATATTTTGTCAATCTTTGATGAAGGACAAGTTTATTGGTGTCTAGTAT
Organism: Picea sitchensis; assembly: GCA_010110895.2. Classification (NCBI taxonomy): domain Eukaryota; kingdom Viridiplantae; phylum Streptophyta; class Pinopsida; order Pinales; family Pinaceae; genus Picea; species Picea sitchensis. Next base: position 46,405 of record SNQJ01S0000076.1, on the reverse strand, counting down.
TTTGTCGTATTTTATCATAAACATGTTGATCCAAAACATGTGTTTTTTTGGCTCCACAGTATGCTCACAGAAAATGCATCGAGGGTTGGTCCCATCAAAAAGGAGATTCCAAATGTGAATTGTGCTCCCAGGTTTCATGACTTTTTATTTGGCCATGTTTTTATTCTTATTATCAACAATTTCATATATATATATATTCTTACTATCATTATTATCCTCCATTAATATTTTGAACTGGAAATGCATTTATAATTATTTTTCTTGAACTGAAATGTTGTGTATTTGAAATTGCAGGAATACAAGGTGAAAAGGATTGACCGAATGTCCAAAGGAGATCCGGACATCGAGATGAGTCAAGTAAGTCCTGAAATTCTGACTATCCATGCTCATGCACCTATGTTTTGGCCCTTGTTCCCACTGATATAATGATAATAGGGAATGATTTAGACTTAAGCTCTTCACGCTATAGTTATATTCTCAAAATGAAGTCCCTGAATTTTGAACAGGGATTCCGTTTATCTTGTTGATATTGACATCCTTTTGTATGATATGGTCAATGACAATGGTTAGTGCTAGATTTATGTATTTGCAAATTTTTTTTTATAAATATTTCTATTCACTAAATTTCATTTCATTTTTTAAATATCTTTGCCTTTCATTAATCTTGGTGTAGAGAATAACAATCACAAGCTAAACCCAATTAACACTCAAATTTCTTTTGTTACCACTTATTAGTAATATGTTTGTGTGCAAAGTGACCAAACACTCTTATAATAATGAGTAAAACAACCAATCAACTAAAATTCCATTATTTCTTACTAATGACAAATCCCATTGTTGATTGGTTTGCCAAAATCATTCAACTTCTTTGAATGACATGAACTAGGGAAGAAAATGTTTTTTGGGACATAAATGTGGTCTATATATTAACATAGTCAAGAGAAGTATTACAGAGGCATGTGAGCATATCACCTCAAGTGTGCTAAAGATGACCTTGAATCCTCTCCTTGGACTCCTACTTCACTTTAGGTTCTTTTTATCTAGCAATATATTTAAGAGAAGTATTACAGAGGCATGTGAACATATCACCTCAAGTGTGCTAAAAATGACCTTGAGTCCTCTCCTTGGGCTCCTACTTCACTTTAGGATTTTTAATCTAACAACATTTTTAGGATTCCATCCATCCTCATTTTGACAGCTTAACTATAGTCGCCCTTGAATCCTCTACTTAGGCTCCTATTTGACTTTAGGTTCTTTTTATCTAACAACATTTTTAGGTTTCCTTCCATCCTCATTTTGACAACGTAACTATAGGTGATGGAAATATAGAGATAGAGCTCAACAACATAATGATAGGGCAATGAAGACGTGGGATTGGTGCAAGTGGACAACTTCATCCAAGGGAAGTACTAGTGGGTGAAAATGCGAAGACGAGTAACACTTTTTGGAAAGAAGCTTGTGAAGAAATGTGATATTTATTGTTTCAATCAAGAAAATAGTCATTGAAATATCTTGATTAAAAGTTAAATAATCTTTTGGATAAGAGTTAAAATTCTAGGTCGAAACATTTTAAAATGTCTCAACAAAGTGTTTGCTTATGTTTACCTCAAGTTAAAAAATTCTTGTTTGAGAGTTTAGGTGGATTAGAAAAACTCCAGGTCAAAATTTAAATGTCTTGGACTAGAGTTTTTGTTTGATCGTTGTTTAAAACTCTTGAGAAGGATTCTTGGTCAAGGGTTATGATTCTCCCCCTAGATTCTTGGTTGAAAATATTTAAACTCTCGATCAAGAATATCATCAACTATTGATTGAGAGTTTTTGTCATAAATGAGGTTGAAACAATTGACCATGCCCTATTTCCAACTTTCGACCAAAGAAAAGGTTCACCCAAGCTAGGGTAACCCTCAAAACTAATCAATTTCATTTTTTGCTTGTCTATTCATTTTATATTCCATTTTAGTACTATTTTTTTTTAATTTTATTTAATGTTTTTAACAATCTTAAAAAGGCTCCATTAACATGTAGAAATGTTGTCATTTTTTTTAATCCTTTGATAATGCTCAGAGTATTAAAAAAATAAACATGAAAATACAATATTCAATCTTAGCGTGTTTTTATTTTGCTTGGTCTTTGCATTGTCATTTTGTTTGGCTAGTCCTCGTTACTAGCAATCCCACCTTATAAGTTGCACCTCTTTAAAGTGGGTGGTAGATTAAATATCTTTCAACCACATGTTGCAATGGCACATGCAATCTACTAGTTGTCAACCTCCCTCTTTGAAAACCTCTTTGAATGACTACAACACAAAAGTCTTTGATTGTCTATTTTTTGGCCATTTGTTCACCAATTGAAATACTCTAATGAAAATTATTTCTCATGCCCCCATGGGTAAAACCTAACATGGACAATGGTGCATTGGGTCTAGGGACATGTCTTTGAAGAGACTCTTAATGGTCCATAACCTTAGTCAACTCATCTCTTGTTGAATGCTATCTAAGTTTATTACAATGTCTATTGGACCATTTTATATTTGATGCAACATTAAAAAATTGATCAACAGTTATATGATGGTAATGAATGTCTTTTAGAGAATCTCATGTCAACCTCAACCCTCACCATCCATTGATAAAGTTGTGTCTCTTGGTTCAAATTATGTGGCCCTCGATCTTTAACACCTAACAATCTTGGTATCAAACCACTTAATGTAATGACTTGTACTCATCATGAAACACTACTCAATATTATTGTGATAACTCGTATCTACCATTTGATAAGACCTCTATGAGAATGCCTCCTTATATAGGATTTGAGAGGTTTAACCACCTTCGATATTCTTGGGATAAGTTGAGGATATGGCTCCATTAGTTGTGGAACTCCCCTTAGATCCAGCCTTGGACTTGGATTCGAGCCAAACTGACTCGGATGTTTCTTTGCTGTCCTTAGAGATAAGGGGGATTTGTCCCCAAGATTTTCTCAACAGATCGATGCTCCCTCAAAGTTGACCACAGAGCGTTGCAACGCTCCCTTCTAAGAGGGCAAGGAGTGGCAAATGGGTAGGGGAGCGCCAATCTCCAAAAATACTTTTAGGATGGTAATTCCTTAAGGTAAAAGCTTGTGAACTTCGTGAAATGATATATTTTCTTCTTCTAACAAGTCTTAGAGGATGTCCCAAGTGTTCTTATAATGTCGTCTGCGATGCGACACATGTGAGACAAACATACGACTTTTGCGACACTTGTGACAAAAGTGTGACACTTGCGACAATGACAATGAGACATCATTGAAGTGAGTAATTTTGACGTGTAACAGATTGCTCCCCAAAGTGCGAGGTCAAAAGAAGAAAATTGATGATTGAAGTACTTTGAAGACTTTTAGAAGCAAGGGTATGGAGTCGGAGAACTTGGTAGAAGTTGCAAACAACCATCAAACAAATGTTATGACATGTTTCAAACCCAAGTTAGACATTCCTATGTTTGAGTGATAAACGACTTTTAAGGTATGATTGCCATCAAATACACTGCAGATCCATAATCATATTGACTTAAGGGTATAGCCACCAAAGATACAATTTGGATCTATACTTCCATGACATGAATTGATTGTAGCCACGAGAAATACACAGTGGATCTACGAGAGGACAAAACATAGCCACATACCAATACAAAGTGGATCTATGTGACAATATATATATCAATGTGCTCAAATGATCTCTTTTTGTAGCATGGGTAAAGTAGATATCAAAGTGAAAACTCAACCCAGGGTCTTCTTATCGATCCTGATGTGGTACGAATCTAGCCATGTGAATAGATGTTTTGATGTTGAACATGGTAGAACCACTTAATTACCAGTCATTGAGGTAAACCGTTAACAAGTGCGAGGGAGATCACCGGTGATGTCAATGAATCCCAAGGTACTTTAATACAATCCAACGAATGTGAATATGAGTTGAAGTCGAACATTTGTGGAATCATCAGATTAGAGGTCAATGATGCAAACCAACTGTCGGAAGCAAGGATGCTTGCCATTGAGACATGTAGGCCCCAAGGTACTAATTGGTTTCTAGGTCTAATTCCTGGATGATTTGTTGAAGTCGACAGGAAAAGATTTGTCGAAGGAGGGCCTTGATGTATCCCCCATTATCGACACGAAACTGACATAGAGATGTAAGATGGTGAATCAAATGAGTATGGACTGACACAGGTATTGAAACAAAAAATTTGTGATGGTTGACTCTTAAGGCGGATACTTCCCTTGAACATTGAGGCACAAACAACAGAAACACAACATGGACCAAAACATGATGTAATGGATATTGTGACTTTCGTCGGGTGACCCAAAGTAGTAAAGAAACTCAGAGGATTGGTTTAGTGCAGAGGTTCAGTGGGTTAAAATGTATGTAAAAACAAAGTGCTGAGTTCAAAGGTGATTGCAAGATTGACTTTGTGATGATCCAAAAAAATGGCTTGGCTTGCTTCCTTCAATTTTTCCCCCATCCAGATAGATTAGTACCTTTATTTTTTATTTTTACGAGCTCGAGGAGGATAACACATGCTCGATATAATTCACCTTCGGTAAGTCCCTCTTCCTTTGTTTAACAAACTGGAAGAATTAAAGGTTCGTTCCCATATGGACTCTTTACTATGTAATTTTTAATGAGTCAAGAGAAGGAAAACTCGGTGGTTTTTCATGTTTAGAGAGTCTGAAAATAACTTAAAGATAACTCCAGGGTTGTCTTTTTTCGTAATATTAATCCTCGAAGTCCAAAAAAGAGATAAATTGTTACGCGGGAGACACCCTTTCAAAACCTTTTAAACGAGTGTGCAAGGAAGCAAGATCACTTGACAATTTTTTCATGTTTAGAGAGTCTGAAAAGAGCTTAAAGGAGACTCTGGGGGGTTCATTTTTCATATATCCTTACGAGTTTGAAAAAGAGATAAAAGTCTACTCGGTTATGTTCTCATGTTTTTTCGAGTGAGAAGGAACAAAGATCGTGCTCATTAGTGTGACAAGGTTAAACGGAAAAATACTGCTTCGAGACTTGCAAGTGATGACAAATCTACATTCCAGGGTATTAGTGACATCTCCGAAAAAGATTTTAAAACTCAAAATAGATTATAGGTTAGCAAAAATGAACCCTATAACAATGAAATAGGGATAAAAAATGTTATTTACCATTTCATTTGTGCTAAACTCTTCTAGCATTGGTAATTTTGACTTCGGAGAGCGATTTTGAAGTTGTTGGCATTGGAGCTATGGTCCACCATTTTCACTTATGTCTGGATCAAGTTGGTCATTAACTTTTTCTAATCATTTTTTACGGTTTAGAATTTCATTTTAGGTAGTTTTTAGTCTCATCCTGGGCTCCCTAGGAAGCCCTAGGAACCGAGCCAGATCTTCCCTCCCTTGAAGGGCTGAGGGGAGCATCGACCGTGTTTTCGACGCTCTGGTATGTACTCCAGGGGAGCGCTAGTGCCCTGTGGTTGCATTTAAGGGAGCACCGACGCAGGATGAAAAAATAAGTTGATATTTATGCTAAAAATACCCAAAAATTTGCTATGATGAGATTATTAATGGCTTTCAATTGTATGTTCTTGCAGTTTGCATTGATAAAAATCATGATCGAATGGAAAGAGCGTGAGCACGAGCTTGATGACATAGCTGCGCTGCAAAACCCACAAACGAGGGATGCTTTGAGGAATTGTGGCCTCCTCAAGTACTTTAAATTGCAAAAGATGAAAAAGGAAGTCTTGCTCCTTGAGTATATGATTGGGTTGTGGGATGACGCTGAACAAGCGTTCCAGATTGGGCCACAAATGCTCAAAATCGAGTTAGAGGATGTATACTTTTTGATCGGTCTCTCGAAGAGAGGGGCTCCTATCATTTTGTCTGGACAACGGGCAACTCCTTTGCCTGTCGAGGTGTATGTGGCAGATCATTGTGTTCAGGGATCATGATTGGTCAGAGGTCGAATCGTAATTAAAGGGGTCAGGGATTTGACACTACGATCTATCTTGTTTGCCATAACCAATTTGGCAGGTAGCACCAGTGCGCATTTGGCCTCAAAATCCCAAATGGCTTACGCTCTACAATGCGTGGAGCCGAGGTTGTTCAACTGGAGTGCAGCTTTCCTTCGCAATGTGAAGGATCAAATTACAAAATCCAGGACTGAGAAATAGAAACAATTTGGGTATGGTTCCTTTCTGGTTTCGTTCTTTTTGGAACGAATACCTCAGATGCAGCCGCAGATCGCGCTGATGGCACGACCGGTGACTGAACCACGAATGGAAAGGTGGACGAGTTTGTCTCCAAGATTGGGAACCGAATCGAAATTTAAGTTCACAGTCGACTTCTTTGCTTGGTTGAGACGTCAGTTAATCATCATTGAAGACTTTCCATACGTCAGAGTAGATTTTCGAGGTAGCCTGGACTTATCCCTTCCAGAGGGTATAGATTGGGATGCGTTAGGTACGAAACCAAAATCTTGTCATGTGTTTTTTGATTTTAATTTTTTTATATTATTTTTATGTGTACACATAGGGGTTTTTAATAGATGCATTGTTTCACCATGCAGACAAAGGTGCATCATGTCCGGCAGAGATGCCGACACTAGGGCGTCGTGGAGACACACAAATAGTCGTAGAGCACGAGGTAGCGGTGGGGGGTCTCCAGGAGTTCAAGAGGGACCTCTGTGGTCTTACGATGGGTGTCCCTCCTCTCAGAAGGCGAGATGTACCCCTACATTTGCGGAGGCATACTGTGGGGGTTCCTGAGAGTTTGAACCACCTGCTTCGATGAGTGGCTCGTGCAGTGGTGTGCTTCTTGGAGCACAACATGGTGCAGGAGGATTAAGATCCTCTAGATGTTTTTTGTAGTCTTTTTCATGATGATATCATGGGCACGCAGGCCCAAATTTTGCCCTTCTATGTACTTTTTTTGACGTAAACAAACTTTTGCTATCACACAGTTTATATATATATATGTGTGTGTGTGTGTGTGTGTATCCGAGTTTTGTGGTGCCAATGATGTTACAACTAATCTTGTGTGATGTGTTTATTTTACATATGATTCATTTTCTTTATAAAAATTCATCTATGCGTGAGATACCGATCCAAAATATAATTTGCTACGTCTTTCTCGAGACCCATATCTTCCTCTTCCACGAGATCCTTCTTTACTTCTTCCTTTAAATTGAATTGGGCTTCTTCCTCTGCCTCTTGAGGTGAATGCATTTCCTTGGTTGAAATTACGTGAATTTCGTTGATATCTATTATGATTATGAGAACTTTGATTATGATATAGTCCTTCACTTATTCCTCGTCCTCTATACCTTGTGGAAAAAAACAATTTCCATGTTTTTACTTGTAGTGCTTTCTTCAACAATTAGCAAATAACCGCTCAATTCATCAATTTTAATTGTATTCAAATTTTTAGAAATCATAATACTGGTAGACCAACCATTTCAAATTTAGGCACAAGTCTTTTCAAAATCTTCTCAAGTGGAATGTCTTCACCCAACGTCCTCATTTGATTAACTAGATCTTGTATTTTGGTGATATATTCATTCAACGATTCAATAACATTCATCTTAGCATTTTCAAATTTTCTTCTTAATGTTTGCAATTTAGCGACTGCTGCACCTTTGGATGTATTCTTTAATATATTCCATGGTTGTTTATATGATTTTGCATTATTGATTCTTGGAAATATGAATTCATCAACTGCACTACCTATCGAAGAAAGTGCTTCATTATCCTTCTTTATAAGTTCCTTTAAATATTGATTTCCTACAACATCCAATGCTTTATAATCTTCATTAGAATGAAATTCATACCCATATGTTACAAGCTTCCATAAATCTTTATCGATGAATATGGGTTGCATTATTTTGCTCCAATAGAAATAGTTTATGCTAGTGAGCTTTGGTAGTACAATATTATTGGTTTCCATTGAAAACGAGCAAGAAAGGACACAAAATCAACACATGATGTCCCACTCCAACTTGGGACAAGAATAAGTATCTCAAAATCGAGATTCATCCACCATCGAAAATAATTTTTTATTGATTTTGAGAGTACAAAGAGAGCTAAAAAGATCAATACTTGCAAATTACAAGCAAACATTCTTCAACACAATATCTCCCTTTAATAAAAAGATGAAAAGTACTATACACCCTTTTACAGATTTATATTTTTCATCTTCAATAATTTAAAAAAAAATACATGACAACACAACAATAAGAGGCCATGTGCGAAGAGGATGGGTTGAAGCTACTTAACTCCACTCTCCGCAATTGCGTTCTTCATTTGAATTTCCCATCTAATCTTTCTTCTCAAAATCACATCCATAATTTTCTTTGCAAAAATGTCTATTGGAGTGTTGCTAGGCTATTAAGAGAATTCAAACCGTTCATAGATTTCCTTTGCAAAAGGTTTATAGAACCTCCACTCTGGATTGTTGTTGTAAACAACTAAAGAATTAGACCCAATAATGGATTTGATTGCCCCTAGAGCTATTGTGATAACATCTATCCCAAATGACTTCAACTCAACTCTCAGAGTATTAGATAAGAATGAACAAGTTCTTTGAAAGTGGCATAAGCACCAACCCATGGTCCATAAGCTAAAGCCGTAATGCTTCCTCCTCCTCTACAATAAACGAGACAACGACTTAGTTTGCACATGCTGCAAGTCTACATGTCCACTTTGCGCCTTACCTCACTCATCTCTTGTCTCAAACCCTAAAGGTAAGTAGTTGATAAAATAAAATAAAAAACAAATGCTACAGGAAACAACTCACCTTTCAGAGCAGGCAACCCATGGTCACTATGGTGCTGAACGTCACTGCCCTAATCATAAAACCCTCAAGAGAGGTTGTGTCTTCACTATTCATGAAGATCAATTGGAAGAATGCACAAGTTATGCTCCGTGTCGATTCTCCAAGCTAAGTATTCGAGCGCGTGCAGGTTGAACATATAGGATAAACATGGTGATATCGTGAGATAATGTCTTTAACACTTGCTCTGATACCAAATGATGAAATATAAACCAACATTAATGGAACAACACAAAAGATTTAGCAATACTACACACCAACTCAAGCATTCTCATTAACAAGACAAATATTTAGACATATGCAAGATCTATGACATGAAACAAAAACAATCCACTCGTGTAATCACTCAACAAATATTATCTCCGTCTCAAAATATAACTATAGTAACAACAATTAGATCTAAAATAATACAAATGAATCAATAAATTAACACTTAAAAATAATAAATTGATATTATATTCGTATAATCACCAATCATGAATTTCCAATTACAAGTTCCAATTTTGATTTCCTTTGATATAAAAATATGCAACCTTTAATACAAAGCAAATGCTTCTATTTACTGATTTTGCATCAATGAATTCTTGGAAATATGGATTCATCAACTGCGCTACCTATCAAATAAAGTGCTTCATTATCCTTATTTATAATTTCCTTTAAATATTGCTTTCCTACAACATCCAATGCTTTATTATCTTCACTAGAAGGAAATTCATACCTATATGTTATAAGCTCCCATAAATCTTTACTGATGCATTTGGATTGTGTGCATTAACTCAATAAAAATTACAACATTTAGAGCTCGATGCTTATCCCCCTGGAGCCCTAGATTGCTGATGTTTGGAATCCGTAAATGCCCCAGACGCTACTGTTGAAGGACAATCTCCCTGCGGACAGGTAGATCTCCTCTTGAGAGCTAGACTCATAACTCTTAAGACAGAAGACACTTAACGTGGACACTGACTTCCTTTCAGATCTACACAAACTAATGCATGAGGAGGAAGGAGAAAATAAGTACCTTTTTATCGACGTTTGTCCCTGCACGCTCCGAGTTGAGCTCCAATCTTTCACTCCTCGATGAGCCCTGTAGACAAAACAACAGTACGACCACTTCCTACTCTATTGATATTAGCTTGAAAATAGATCTATCTATCAGAGATAAGTTCATGTAAGATCAAACACAGATTAGAAAGAAACAGGTCAAGCGTGTCATATTAATGAGAGCAATGACAGAAGTAGCTTACAACCGTAGATGCGAATGCGACAGCTTCGTCAAGTCCCCTTTGTCTAACCCTTGCTCAAAAGATCCACGATCCGGACGACAACAACTTTACTGATCACTTTCCTCCAGTTCACTGTATGGTTCCTATGAGATCATAGATTTCATGCTTCCAATTCTTCCTTCTTTTTCCACCATGATAGAGCCTGTTTATATAGGTTTAGAGAGGCTTAACCTCTTGAGGTATCTTTAGGGTAGGTTGAGGAATTCCCTCCTTAGATCAGGGATCTTCTCCTAAGATCATGATTGAACCAAGAATTCGAAGGCAACTGCCTTCCAAACTTGAAAGATCCTCCTCTTATTCTCCTCAACAGATCAACTGCTGCCCAGATTAGATAGCGCTCCCTCAAAAGGGGCATCAGGGCGCTATAATGCTCCCTAGTAAACTCAAGGGGAGTGCCAACGCTTCAAAGATTTGTAGCGCTCCTTCAGAGGGGCATTTTGGTGCTATAACGCTCCCTAACACCTTATAGGGGAGTGCCAACACTCCTAAGGGTGAGATAGGGGAGCGCTCTCCCTTAAAACCTTAGTTTGAAAGCTCTTTTCAGGTGGCAAGAGATACCTGACTTCAGTTGACCATCCCTCTTCCTCCAAATTAGTTGTTCGAGGTATTCTAAGTGTCTCTTTAGTGTCGTCATCGTGGTGATATGCTCTGTTTGACATTTGCGACACTTGTGAACAACATTCGACACTTGCGACAGTTGTGAGGAACATGCAACACTTGCGACACTTATCAAAGCGAGTAATGTTGATGTGTGACAGATTGCCCCCCAAAGTATGAAGTTAGAAGATGAGAACTGATAATTGAAATGCTTAGTAGACTTTCAAGCAAGGGTGTAGACTCGGAGAACCTGACAGAAGCTGCACACAAACATCCAACAAATATTATGACATGTTTCAAACCCAAGGTAGGCATACCTATGCTTGGGTGATCAAGACTTGCAAGATATGGCCGCCATAAAATACATTGCGGATCCATAATTGGATGGATAAAAAAGGTATAGCCACCGAGGATACAATGTGGATCTATACTTTGATGACTTGGACTGATCGTAGCCACGAAGAATACACAGTGGATCTACGAGATGACAAGACATAGCCATGACTAATACAAAGTGGATCTATGTAACAATATATGTGTCATTTGTCCAAGAGAAAGGCCTTCACAACCTGGGCAAAGTACATATCAAAGTGATCATTCAACCTAGGGTCTTCTTACCGATCCCAACGTGGTACGAATCTAACCATGTGAATAGATGTCTTGATGTCGAACATGGCATAAACCACTTGATTATCGGTCAATGGTGTAAACCGTTAACAAGTGTGAGGGAGATCACCATTAATGTCAATGATTCCCAAGGTACTCTAGTACATTCCAACGAATGTGAATGGATGGGCTGAAGTCGAACATCTGTGGAATCATTCGATCAGAGGTCAATGATGTAAACCCATCGAATGTGAGGAGGCCTGCCATTGACGCATGCAGGTCCCAAAGTACTAACTGGTTTCTAAGCCTAATTCTTGGATAATGTGTTGAGGTCGACAGGAATAGGCTTGTCGAAGGAGGGCCTTAATGTATCCCCCATCAACGACACGAAATGGACATAGAGATGTAATTGGTAGATCAAATGAACATAGACTGACACGGGTTTTGAGACAAGATATTTGCGATGGCTGACTCTAGAGGTGGATACTTCTCTTGAACACTGAGGCACAACAACAAAACATGACATGGACCAAAACTTGATGATGCAGTGGATGTTGTGACTTACGTCAGGTGACCCAAAGGAGTGAAAGAAACTCAAAGGATTGGCTCAGTGCAGAGGTTCAACGGATTATAATGAGTGCAAATGACAAAGTGCCGTGTTCAAGGGTGACTCTAAGAATTACTTGGTGATGTTCTCAAGAGACTGCTTGGCTTGCTTCTTTCAAATTTGCCCCCATCCAGATAGACGAGTACCTCTTTTTTATTTAATGAGCTCGAGGAGGATAACACATGCTCCATATAACTTACCTTCGGTAAGTTCCTTTTCCTTTGTTTAACGAACCAGAAGAAGTAAGGGTTTGGTCTCGTATGGGCCTGTCGATGTGTGTTTTAGCGAGTCTAAAGACAGATAACTCGAAGGTTTTTCATGATTATAGAGTCTGGAAAAACACTTAAAAGAGAACTCTCTCAGTTCCTTTTTCGTACAATTAGTCTCACGAAGCTGAAAAAGAGATAAACTACCACTCGAAAGATGCCCTTTCGAACCTTTTAACGAGCGTGAAAGGAAGCAAGATCACTCAACAATCTTTTCATATTTAGAGAGTCTAAAAAGAGTTTAAAGATGACTCCAGGGGGTTCCTTTTTCATGTGTCCATGCAGGTCCGAAAAAGAGATAAAAGTCTACCTGGTGTGTTCTCATGTTTTTGAGCTTGAAAACGAACTAAGACTATGCTCATGGATGTGACAAGGTAAACAAATGATTAGAACTGCTTCGAAACCTGTGATGTCAAAACTGCAATCCAGAGGTTTAGTGAAGCCATTATATTGCTAGAGAAACCCATAAATAACTATATCTTATAAAAAATGAAAATTTATAAATAGTAATACAAGAAAAAACTTTATGTACCATTTCATTTTGCATAAGGATTTGTAGCAGTAGAGATTCTCACTTCGGAGGTGGATCTTGTTTCGCTTGATATCGAAGCTACGGTTGATCGTTTCTCTTGCCATTTGGACCATGTAGATTTTCATCTCCCCTTCTTTCAATTACATGGTTTGATATTCATTTTCATAGCAGTATTAAATTAAACAATGAAGCCCTAGGTCACTCCAAAAACATCAAATCGACCTCTATTAAAAACGATGGGAATAAGACATTTTTTGCAAAAACATTTTTAGAAGGTGATAACAAAGATGCCAACGCCTTGACACTTGGGTGGATGGGTTGTTTTTGTCAAAGAAGTCATAGAAAACTCAAAAATACGCCCACACAGCCATTATGGAAATTGTTTTCATTTAAAAAACGTTTTGTTGTTGCGTGATAATTGTTGAGTGATAAAAAGAGGACGTGGTCTTTTTCGAACAATGTGGGCATTAGATTTCATGTTTTTAAATTGCTTAAGAAATTGCTGAAAAAATGAAATAATGAAATTCTTTGCTTTTTTTTGTTTGTAGGTGATTTCGGCGACCATGATCGAGTGGAAAGAACGAGAGCATGAGATTGATGACTTGGCTGCCTTGCATAGTCCTTGCACGCAGGCTGCGTTGAGAGCTTGTGGCTTACTGAAATTCTTCAAATTGCAAAAAATGAAGAAGGAGATTTTATTGCTTGAGCACATAATCAGCTTGTGGGATGTCTCAGAGCAAGGGTTTCGGATTGGAACACAACTTCTAACCATCGAGTTGGAAGACGTATATTTCTTGACTGGCCTCTCGAAAAGAGGGGTTCCTATATCTTTTTCCGGACAGAGGGCGCTTCCTGAGCAAGTGGGTGTGTATTTGGCACGTCATTGTGTCCCAGGAGCAAGACTTGTGGGGGGTAGAATCCCTATCAAGGATATCCGAGAGTTACCCCTCCGGTCCATTTTGTTTGCCATCACGAGCGTGACGGGAAGCACTAGCGCACATCTGACGTCGAGATCACAGGTAGCTTATGGCGTACAGTGTTTGGAGCCAACATTGTTTAACTGGAGTGCAGGGTTCCTTCGGAATGTGAAGGAACAGGTTTCGCGGTGTAGGATGGGGCAAAAACAGTTCGGATACGGCTCTTTTTTGGTCTCATTTTTCTTAGAGCGCATCCCCCAGATGCAGCCTCAGATAGCATTGGCAGTGCGACTAGTGGAAGAACCACGGATGGAGAGGTGGACTAGTTTGTCTCCGAGGCTAGTAGCAGAGTCAGAGTTTCGTTTCACCCGTGACTTCTTCTCTTGGCTGAGACGACAGTATCTCTGGATAGAAGACTTCCCGTATGCTGAGGTGGATTTTCGCGGGAGTATGGATTTGATTCTACCCGTGGGGGAAGATTGGGACGCGTCAGGTAAGAGACTGAGCAACACCTTGTCTAGTTTTTTGTTTTTTAAGTTTTTAATGTATATATATTTTTTTGGGTACGTAGAAGAGTTTTTAAAAGATGTATTGTTTTCAACATGCAGACAAGGGAGCAGTGCGCCCGGTCGAGATACCGATACCAGGACGTCGTGGGGGTGCTCCGGTTGCAGTAGATCCAGGGACATCGGTGATAGGTCTCCGAGAGGTTGAAAGAAACCTTCAAGGCCTCATGATGGGCATTCCTCCTTTACAGAGGGGAGAAGTGCCTTTACATCTGCAGAGGTACACTGTGGGAGTGCCAGAGAATGTCAATTCTCTACTGAGACGCGTAGTGCGTGCAGTGATATGTTACTCTCAGCACAATGTAATGCAGGGATATTAGAGTCTCTCTGGTGATCTTATTTTGTATGACTTGTCAGGCGATGTTGTATGGGTGTAAAGACCCAACATTTTGTTCTTCTAAATACTTTTTTGATGTAATCAAAACATTTTCAGTCATGCTATGTATATATATACAGTTCCGAGTTTTTACAGTGCCAAAACATTTGTACATGATGATGCCTTTAATGTGATGTGTTTTAATTTACATGTGTTGTACAATTTGCTTTCCTTTATGAAATCTTACCTATGGGCTAGATAACGATCCATGATGTAATTAGCTAACGAATCCGAAACATTGTTGAGTTCTCGTGGAATATGTCTGTATTCGATATAATCAAACATTCATTCAAGACGACGAACTTGTAGGTGGAGATGTAGCAAGATAAGATTACGAATAACGTAGATACGATTGAGTTGATAGACCACGAGTTGGGAGTCTAGGTTAACAATGATACGAGAGATACTTAGGGAGGAGGCTTGCGTCAAAAGTCCAATGACATCGTGATATTCTGCCATGTTATTAGTCGCTGGTCCTAAGCAAATACCTCTTGAACTCACCACCTCGTCAAATTGGTAAATGACCCATGTTGCCGAAGTAATGTTCCAGGTGTGTCGACTAGCGCCATCCGCAAACCCGACAAAGATGGGAAAGAAAGACGTCATCTGCGCATGAAAACACAAGGCACAGTCACGAGTGGCAAAGGTTAAGACTTGAGTACGCGAAAGAAATAGACACACCAAACTAAAATGCAATAATGTACAAAGTACACATGTTGGGTGATCTAGGCATAGTATTTTTTAAGGTAAAGCCCATTTCGAGGCTCTCCCAGGGAGGTTCCATCATAATCGACTAACTCGTAGGCGCCTCTGTGCAGAACACATTTCACAATGTAAGGGCCATGCCACAGAGGTTCTAACTTGCCTGTCCCTAGTTTGTCGTGAGCTTGGTCATAGACAATGACTAAGTCTCCTTCTGCAAAAGTCCGAGGATGGATGGATTTGTCGTATTGATTTTTTATACGTTTCTGATGTGCCTCGTTAACGAGAGCAACATCACGACGTGTTTCGTCCAGTTTAGATAGATATAAGAAACGTTCTTCTTCGGCAGAAGTATGGGGTAGGAGTTCTACTTTAAGTTTCAGAGATGGAATCTCACACTTGATTGGTAAAACGACTTCGATGCCATACACCAACTGGAAAGGAGTAAATCCAGTTGTGGTTTTCACGGAAGTACGATAAGCCCAGAGAGCGGAGAAAAGTTGTAGATGCCAGGATGTCTTATTTGCCCCTACCGTGCGTTGAATCATGGTTTTGAGGACCTTGTTGATAGCTTCAACTTGTCCGTTAGCTTGAGGATAGTATGGGGATGAGTTTTCATGGCGAAAACCCAACTTGGCATGTAATTCACTCATCATCTGGTTCTTAAAGTGTACATCGTGATCAGTGACAATGGCGCGTGGTACACCAAAACGAGTTATGATGTGGTTAAAAAGAAACAGAGTTGCGGTACGACCATCGTTCAGAAAGGTAGGCATAGCCTCAATCCATTTGGTAAAGTAGTCGACAACGACGATTATATAACCGTGCCCCCCGGCTGAGGTAGGCTTACGTTGCATGAAATCGATACCCCATTTGGCGAAGGGGCTGATGGCGATAATGGGGTGCAGCGTAGTAGGGTGGGTTCATGCCTTGTTGTTAAAAACTTGGCAGGGTGGGCACTTTTTGACTGCCTCGATACAATCTTTGAAAATCGAGGGCCAAAAATAGCCGGCACGTAGGATTTTTTGGGCTGTGGCCATCCCAGACAGGTGACTGCCACAGGCGCCAAGGTGACAATCATTCAGAACGCGTTCAGCCTCTGCATGAATCAAACATCGTCGAAGGATAGTATCAATACCACGGCGATACAGGGTGTCGCCGACGATAAGGTAACGATGAGAATGGTGGCGAATACGTCGACGCTCTTCACAGGAAGTGTTGGGCTGAAAATGTTGGGATTGGAGGTAAAGGAGGATGTCTCCGTACCAAGGATCAGAGGTGCTGATGAGGAAAATAGTTTCATCGGGGAGAGAATCTCTAGGTTTAATATCTTCATCAGCATGGGGGAGATCGCAGATAAGTTCCGCAAACACCAGGTATTTTTTGGCTTTGGACTTCGCAAATTCAAGATCGAATTCCTGAAGGATGACGATTCATTTAGAGTATTTGCCCCCGAGCACTTGACGTGTCAAGACGTGGTACATGGGGTTTGAGTCCGTAATGACAGTGGTGGTGTGTAGTAAGATGTAATGGCAGAATCTCTGGACAGCGATGACGGTTGCCAGAGCCAGTTTCTCTACATGTGAATATCGGAGTTCAGACCCAGATAGACTCTTGCTCAGGTTATAGATCACATGTTCTTCACCGTTGGGGTCCTCCTGAACTAACACCATCGCGATAGTGGAAGTAGAGGCAGCTAAGTAAAGGATGTAGTCCTTTGTGTAGTCTGGAGGATGCAACAAAGGTGCGTGGGTCAAGGCATGCTTGAGAGCGTCAAACGATCGTTGAGCGATGTCATCCCAGATGAAAGGGGTGTTTTTCTGCAGTAATTGCATGAATCCTTTAGTTATCTCAGCGTAGTTACAAACGAAACGACGAAGGAAGTTTGCTTTTCCTTGCAAACTTTGGAGTTGGGTCAAATTGGTAGGTGGAGGTAAGGCCATAATAGACTTAATCTTTAAGGGATCCACTCGAATCCCATCTTTGGAGACAATAAAACCAAGGAGTTGACCGGATTTGACAACAAAAATACACTTATGTGGGTTCAAGCGGATACGGTAAAATCGACATCGAAGAAAAATAGCCCGTAAGTGATCAACGTGATTTGATCGATTTGATGAGTGGGCAGGTAAGTCGTCAAGGTAAGGTTCTGCAATATGCTTGATATCGTGGAAAGCGTACAACATGGTCCGCTGGAAAGTAGCACCAGCATTTTTGAGACCAAAAGATAGCTTTCGATAGGCGAAAGTTCCCCATGGGCAGATAAAGCCGGTCTTATGTTGATCAGCAGGTAAAATTTCAATCTGGTTATACCCGGAAAAACCATCCATGAAGTAGAAGATTACACTCCCAGCGCAATTATCAATAAGTTGGTCGATGAAGGGCGTAGGGTAGTTGTCCTTTGGACAAGCCTTATTGAGATCCCGATAGTCAACACAGACATAGATGGTCCCTTGTTTTTTGGCAACTGGAACAAGGTTGGAGACCCATTCTGTCAAAGGGACAGGATAGATAAAGCCAGATTTTAAAAGTTTCTCAACTTCTGCCTTTATAGTCGCGATTTTCTTGGGATGAACCGGGCGGAGTTTTTGTTGAACAGGTTTTGCGCCTGGGTAATTCTTGATTTCATGCACGACAATCGAGGGGTCGATTCCTGGCATTTCCTCGTAGCTCCAAGCGAAGACATCGCATAATTCTTTAACAGAGCGGTGTAAGAGACCACTTCTTCAGGTGTGCAATTATCACCAAGGTTAATGTTTTCCACAACACCTTCTTTGATCGAAATATCAATAACAATCGTAGTAGAGATATTACCCATATTCCCCTCATAAAGAGTATCTTATGTGAGGATGGAAGATTGTGGAGAATGGGTAACATCAGGAGGGAAGACATAGTGTATGTCTTGGTGAATTTCTTTCAGAGGCAGAAGAAAAGAGGATCGATGATGGTTATCATCCCAAGGTACGTCGTCAATACTAAGCATTTCCATTATAGATTTGTCGGAAGGGAAAATTTGGGAAATGTAATCGATTGCAGACGATAGGGAATCCAACCATGACGACATTGAGTAGGCATCGGGTGCCAATAAATGGGGGTTGTCCAGAGAGGGAGAGGCAGATTGAATAGCTACGTATGCGGCCTCGGCTGGGCTAAGTGGCATAGTGTCACCTAACACATTGAATTCCATAAGACTAGGTACAATCCAAGGGTTAGATGATTCCAAGGATTGATAAGGCATAGTCGAAATCATATTGACGGTGGCAATATGATTTGCGATGGGTGGAAGTGGTGTAGGGAAGGTACCCATAAGGCTAGAATCTTTTAACAAGCCAATACCAACGCTTTCATATGTAACTGGGTGGTCTCCCAAAAAAGGAATGTTGTTGGTGACAGGGGCGCGAGCGTCGGGTATATAGAAATCTAGTTGATCGATAGTGACAATTTTGCCTTGATGGGGGAATTGTACACATCGAAACACCGACGAGGCAACGATAGTCATAGCGTAGAACCAACTTCTTCCAAGTAGTAGGTTGTAATCGAGGGGGGCATCGACCACCTCGACATCAACGGTAACAGTTTTGCCGCCCAACTGAACGGCTAAGGATTGTAAAAGTCCATGTGGATGAAAACCTCGCCCATCGAAAGCACGTAACATTGTAGGGGATTGATTAAGGGCAGGTGATTTTAAGCCTTTCCAACAAGCTAGAGACATGACACAAGTAGAGTCTCCCTCATCCAAGATAGTTCGTTGGATTTGTTGATTGTGGACAACAACATTGATTTGAAAAGCTAGTTGGTGGGAGAGTCGAGGCTGATGATCATCCAGATTAAACATGAGGCTATTAGATGACTCAGGATCGAAAGCGTCAATGACAGCTAAGAGCGTTCTACGTTGGCTGGGACAGTGTTGTAGAACTTCCAAAGCAGACATAGCACATGGTGCTTGAGCCAAATCTTCAACAATGTTGTAGTTTTGGGCAGCCCGTGAACTAAGATTGAAGGTAGATTTTCGGATAGTGCTCTTAGGAGGGCGTAAGATGGAGTCAAACGAAGGTTTCTCGATCTGGAGCGGTCCAGACGGAGGGCTAACAGACGAAGGACTAACGAAAGATGGCAACGGGTTCGGTGAGGAACCGCTAGTAGTCTTCGGCTTATCAGGTTTAATCGATGTGTCATATGTCGTAGTGCGAGTGGTCAGATTAATCCCGTTAAAGATGTAAATGTGGGCACTTGACGAGGCCTCATTATGGGATTGGTTGGAACTGCCCCCTGGAGTGGGGGTTTGAGCGACCAAAGATTGCTGCTGTGGAAAAGGCTGGGTAAACACAACAGGTTGTGAATTTCCTTTAAAGATCTTGGCCACTTCATCGCGATGTGGACAGTCTCGGGTGTAGTGATCATCACCACAAATGAGACATGGGAATTTCGGTTTTTGTTGTGGTTGTTTTTCGGCAGCAGGGGTTTGAGGTTGTTTTTTTGGTTGTTCATTGTTGTTGTTTTTCTTGGGTTTATTTCTTGCTTTCTTCTTGCCCCCAGGTTGTTGTGAAGGGGTCGATTGGACTGCATTCACCTCAAAGACCTGAGTTTGAGGGGGGGTAGAAGAGGGTGCAGTCGGACTGGGAGCAGGCATCGGAGCGGATCGCTGGGTTGTTCTAGTCGATTGGGAAGGAGATTGGGTTTTGACGGAGCCAATGACTCCATCCGCGTGCGAGGTAGACGATGGTTTGGATGGATCATTAGTGGCATGGGTAGCATTTGGTATCAACTCATACAGAGTACCAGATTGTGAATAAACCAAATCTAAGTACTGAGCTCGAGCAATGGCTTCTTCCTCGGTGACTACACCACCCATGGCAACATCACGAGCGATCTGGGGTAACAATGATTTAGTGAACCATTCCGCTAATAATTGGTTAGGAATGACCACTTTGATTAGCCTTCGTCGTCGTCTCCATTCATGAATATGATCGGAGATATGTAAGGAAGTTGTCTGACGAAGGGAGGTCAATAGTTCGGTACTCGTCTCGTATCGAATGGGTAGTTGGAAGTGTGTGAGGAAAGTCATGGCGAGAGAGTTGAAATCGTGAAAAGAAGCACGTGGTAGTTCAATATACCATTTTGCTGCGGAACCCGTAAGTGTTCGTTGAAAAAGACACAAACGTATAGAATCGTCCATGAGGGAGTTGCATGAACACCACAAATGGAAAGTCATCACGTGGTTGTTTGGGTCTTCTTCGAACTTTCCGTCGAATTTTGAGACATCAAAAGGAAGTTTAGCTGGAATAGCTGGCCAAACCGGAGAATGAAAAATAGGATCATTCGTTAACCGAGACAAGTCTGGAAGGTCCAGAGTCTCTAGGAAAGGTAGTTGCCGGTTAACCTGCGGGTAATACTGGTGTGGCATAGGAACACCAGTAGGACCATACACTGGGTTAGACGGATAATTGTAACCAATGGGCCCTCTTGTATAAGGTTGGTGTTGACCAGGGTACATAGGATTTGAGGTGTTTTGAGAAACATGTGTGAGCAGGGAATAATCAGATGGGTTTTGAGGATTATAAGACGAATTTGGCGTTTGTCCATAAGGAGGATATAGATGGGTCCCTTGAGGGGGAAGAGATTGTTGTGGAGCTTGAGGATTGTGTGCCCCTGAGAACTGTGGATTTCCTGGAAAAGGGATGTTCCACGGATTGAGTGTGGTGGACACATTTTGCCCATATGGTTGATGGTAAGCTCTGGATTGAGGCTGCCCCCCAGCTTGAGGTAGAGTTCTCGAAATTTGAGAACCAGACGTAAATGACTGACCGGTATCGCTGAACGGATTAAGGCCACCAAGACCGGTCTCTCCGGGTTGTTGGATAGGTATGGAACTTCCCGACATAACTTGGGTAGTAGTGGTAGTGGAAGGATTCAATGCTCTGTACCCAAAAGGGAGTGACGATGAGGGTCTAGGTGTTACTGGTGTGCCAATTGCAGCTTGGCTAACCATCACATTACCGGCAGGAATAGTCGGAATGTGAGGGACCATTGTAGAATGGGCCGTTTGGAGAGAAAAAGAAGACCTTGGGCCAACAGACGATGTGTTCGGACCAACGGACGGTGTGGCTGAAAAAGCGGTAGTACCGGTAAAATGGTTTAAAGGTACGGTGTAGGTGATAGGTGCGTCGACACCTATTCCTGTTCCATAAAGATCCCGCACCATGCGCGGTGGACTTCGAACAATGTCTACGGTCCAAAAGGGGTCATCGACTAAAGGGTTTGAATGAGACCCAGTCGAAATGTCAGAAGGATTGACGACGACAAATTCACTGACTGAATTCAGTTGGAGAACACGTCGCTCATATCCCTCTGGAATGCGGAAAGCTTTCGGAGACTCTGAAACAATTCGAAAATTCTCTAAAGGAGTGGGAACTTCTTCTTGGGAGGTTGTAGTGTCTTGAACCTCGCTCTGTTGAGGAGATTCCTCCATAGAATGAGGGGGTAAAGGGGTGTTCCCTTCCATATTTTTTGGAGGAAGTCCCTATAGCCTCCGCGAATGGCGTGGAGGGTCGATGTTGGCGAAAAAGAGTTGGCGGAAAAGATCTATGGCCAACTACCGAAAAGAAACAACATACACTAATAGAATCTAAGAATCACAACCAAACAAACATGACCTTCTCTCGATGACCGTACTAGTTGGTGATGAAATCCAACGTCGCGTGATCAAGTCAAGAAGGGGCGGGGATATGGTGGAACAGTTACAATGGCGACATGCTTAACGGACTTTCACCCTGGTGCAAGCTTCCACGCAGTAATTGTGGATTTACCCTCCAAGGAGCTTGAGTGAGTTTGACCAATGTTTGCTCCAGGTACAGTGAGACTTCCCTTCACTGTCACCTTGTGTAAGACCTTAAAGATTATGGCCACTAAGGTTACCAATTCGCAGTCAGCCCCTGGGCGGGTACAATCGACAGTCCAGTCCGAACGTACGGGCAAGGTATCTAGCCTGAAATCAACTTGAAAGGCTTCCATTCAACATTGTGGGTATACCTTTAAGCGATCCCCATAATACGATCTGACCACTACAATCAGTCAAACCACGGAGGGATAATCTCCGTAGCTTTCTCGAATGCGACCTCGTGCGTAACCCCTGTGTGAGAGGGGGATCCCAGGCAGACTTATACGACGATTGGATTTGACTCTCCCTAGCTCAGGATGCTAATGTTTGTTTTGGAAACTTTGGAGAGTTATGCTCATAGCCTAATCCAAAGTACTAGTCCTAGTCTACTGTTGGTGGGGGATCCTAGAAAAGAAAATGTTCTAGATAGTTTTTAATTAACGTTC
>SNQJ01S0000076.1:3865-23788 GCA_010110895.2 Picea sitchensis | reverse complement strand
CTACATTTTATTGTTGATAGCGGAAGCCAGAAGAACCTCATCTCAACAGAGGTCATCAAACAGTTGGGTTTGTCGACAACACCACACCCGCAACCATACAACATCGGGTGGCTTCGCCAAGGACGAAATCTTCATGTCAGCCAGCAGTGTCGATTGTCATATGACATCCAACCCTTCAAGGATGAGGTATTATGTGATGTTACCCCACTGGATGTCTGTGATGTTCTCTTGGGCCAGCCATATATGATGCAGTTGATAACACTAATAATGATGATGGTGCTCATGATCTAATCATGAGATAGTCTATACAACTATGTTGATGCTACCTAGTGAATGGTATGTTTGTGCTCAAGACCATTACATGTAATACCTCTCTAGCTAGGAGGGAATGTTGATATTATGGTAGCTGCGGGAGGTATTTAGCTCCAGGTGTAAACCTGACGAGAATAGAATACTCTGGGAAGTAAGAAGAAACCCTAATGAGTTGGCTAATAATCCTAGAAGACATGTCGGCTCAAGAGGATAATTTGTATTAGGTTATTAGCCTCCAAGAGAAGAAGTCAGCCAGACGAAATAATATATACTGAACAGACAGATACCCAGAATGAGAGGTTGGCCCAGGTAGTTAGCTAGAATTAGTATAAATACAGGAGGCCAATTTTCATTCTGGCAGGTCATTCTCATAATTGCAGAGCAGCACTTGTGCGCACTGCAGTGCCCAGTTTTGTGCGCAGGTTTGGAGGAGAGTTGTCGTTGGAGCTGTTGCAACTAGTAGATCACGTTTTGGCTTGGACTATCTATTGGTTAGGGTTTGGACTATTTGATTAGCTCTTGTTGGTCAACTATCCTTGGGGAAAGGTGCGCTACCCCTTTGTTTGGCTATCTAGCCTAGGGTTTGCTTCCGGAGAGATTCTTTGTCAAGGTTAAGGTGCTCAGAGGGTGCTTTGGCCTATGGTTGGGTGACAATAATGATATTGTCGATGGTAAAACGAGCACATCCATTATATTCTAACATCTAGTTCTAAGTCAGATGAAGTCACGATGAAGTCAAGAAGAAGCCTAAGTGGTGAATCAAAGGTCATTCCAAAAGTAATATGTTCAATGAAAACTTTGAGAAAAGAGTTATTAGATCATAGAGTTGCATTGTGAATTTTGCTCTTATGACAAAGGTAATGAAGATGGATGAACTAGATAGTTATGTAGAAGCATCAGAAATAAACGAATGGGATGAAGTTATGGAAGCAGATTTTAATGCCTTGGTAAAAAATGATACATGGGACTTGGTTAATTTACCCAAAGGAAATGATGCAATTGGTACTAAATGGGTGTATAAGACTAAGTATAATCAGTTGGTACAATTGATGAACATAAAGCGTGTTTAGTTGCCGAAGGTTATGCACAAAAGGAATGAATTGATTATACATAAACCTTTGATCCAATTGAAAAGTTGGAAACAATCAAGCTGGTACTTACATCGGTTGCACAATATAAGTGGGCAATTTTTCAGATGGATGTTAAATCAACTTTCTTAAATGGTTATGTGGATGAAGAAATCTATGTGGAACGACCTAGAGGTTTTGAAATTCCAGGTAAAGAAGGTTGTGTTTACAAGCTAAAGAAGGCTTTGTATGGTCTCAAACAAGCACCTAGAGCATGGTATTCAAGGATTGATAAGTGTTTTCAGGATCATTGAGTAGTGAAGAGTTCATATGAACCCAATCTCTATATTCTTCAGTGAAGACAAGATATTCTAATTGTTGCAATATATGTTGATGATTTGATCTACATAGAGAATAATTTTGAATTGTTTCAAAAGTTTAAGTCACATATGATTGTTGAATTTGAGATGACAGATCTTGGTAAGTTGTGTTCTTTCTTGGGCATTGCAGTATGGTAAAATGAATATAGTATTTTCATGTCACAAGCCAAGTATACTTGGTTTATTTTGAAGAAGTTCGACATGATGAGTTGCAAGCCAGCCACAACTCCTTTGGAAGTCGGGTTGAAGTTATACAAAAATGATGACTCCATTCCAGTCAATGCTACCTAATATTGTCAATTGGTTGGAATTTTGATCTACCTAGCTACAACTTGACCATATATATCTTTTGCAGTTAATATGGTATCAATATTTATGCCAGATCCTCGGGAAATACATTGGAAAGCAACTAAGAGAATCTTGAGGTATTTGTGTGGTATAGTTGGGTATGGTTTGGTATACATATCTACAGAGGATTTCAGATCGATTGGTTACGCAAATTCAAATTGGGCAGGTTGTATGGATGACATAAACTCTACCTCGATGTATACATTAAGCATGGGTTCAACAACAGATGCTTGGAGTATTAAAAAGTAACCTTCAGTTTCTCTCTCCACAACAAAAGCAAAGTACAAAGTAGTGGCTACAACAACTTATGAAGCAATGTGGTTAAAAGGAATGTTGAAAGATCTACATCAGAAATAGGAACAACCCACACAATTGATATGTGATAATCAAAGTGTTATTCAAATGACTAAGAATCCATTTCTTCATAATAAGACCAAGCATATTGACATACATTATCATTTTGTTCGAAATTTGGTTTAGCAAGGTGTGTTCAATATTATGTATTGCAGTAGAGAAGAGCAGGTTGTAGATATTTTCACGAAGTCACTACCAAAGGACAAGTTCTACAAATTCAAAGATGATCTTGGAGTCTTTGAAATGATCATTATGGGGGAGAAATGTTGGGTTAAGAATTCATTTTGTATTATTATAGATCTAATTGTTGTTAGAGTAGTTATACCTCGAATGTATGTTTTGAGACAAAGAAAATACTAGTTGAGTAAATTGTGGAGAGATTATTGAGTGATTATAAGAGCTGATCATTTCATGTGATAGCTCTTGCACATGTATAAGTATTTGTCTTGTTAATGAGAATGTTTGAGTTGGTCCGTGGTATAGTTGAATCTTTTTTGTTCCTCCATTAATGTTGATTTACATTTCATCACTCAGAATAAAGCCACTTTACATTGATTCAAAGAGCTCAAGGCATAGCGAGGAGTTTCTAGACTATAGAATTCTACCAAGTGTTGAGGGATTTCAACCACTTGGCTGATACTAAGACAAATGAGAGGGTCTCTTTAAACATTGGAATGTTAAGTTTAAATGGGGAGCTCCTTTCTTAACATACCTCCCATGATAGCTATTCGATCAATGATCCAGATTTATGAGCGGAATGAAATGAAACACAGATCTATAACATTAACACAGAGATACAGTGAACAATAATAGAGATATAGTCAAACTTAACTTCTATTCAATAAAGAAATTTGTTGAAATTGTAAAATGTAGAATGAAAACAATCTTGCTTGAATGGTAGTAGATAATCTATGAGAAGAGATGTGACTGCTATGCGCATTCGTCTGAGCATATTACAATGAGGCCTCCAGGCCCTTTTAGCATCCAGAAGTAATAAAAAAACCCTAGACATCCAAAAACCTAACCCTAGGATATGAAGCGCCAAAAGTCATGTGGGCCCCGATGGGGTAAGTTGGTACATCAACTTCATGGGGTCGCAACTTTTGCATACGATCTATGTTTTAGGCGCATGATAGCCTGTTGGAAAGGTCTATCTGAGGACTAAAAATGTTTCCATCACACTTTGACTATGTCTAAAGTGT
Source organism: Picea sitchensis (assembly GCA_010110895.2). Taxonomy (NCBI): domain Eukaryota; kingdom Viridiplantae; phylum Streptophyta; class Pinopsida; order Pinales; family Pinaceae; genus Picea; species Picea sitchensis. The sequence continues at coordinate 20,125 of SNQJ01S0000076.1, read as the reverse complement.
GATTGTGGTGAGCCCAAAAAATGTTGTTTAGGGCCTCAAAACGACCCCGAAGGTTTAGGACCCGAAAAGCTAGAAAAAATTTGTCAAGATGAAAACTGTATGTGAGCCAATTGGAATAGGTGAGTGGCCATCGATATCCACCTAGATCAATCATCCTCCCTTGGGAATAAAGGGTATTCAATGCGTTGAGTTCCCCCATCAGATGAGTAAATTTATGTTGAATTTGGCCCCGGGTGAGCCACTTGCCTTGGTGCAGGAGCTACCTCACTTTGACAACATAATAAAGATGAAGCTTCTATTGGTGAGTGCCCTTGACCTATGTGTCCATGTTTTGATCAATGGATGCATGTTTCATGCAGTTAGGGTTGAGATCTGTCGTTGTTAATTTTTTTGTTATCTCTGAGGTGTCCAATAATGGTGGAAAGTATGGTCGAAGGAGGTGGACATTAAACATCGGGTGCAAGCCAAGGAAGGGGGGAATGTTGAGCTCAAAGGCATTGTCACCCACAACCTTGGTGATGGTGTAAGGTCCATAGCGGAGTGGACGAAGCTTTTGATGGGTTCTTGTAAGGCATTCTTTATGCAAGTGCAACCAAACTTTATCTCCCACCTGAAACTTGTGTGGCACTCGATGTTGATCATGGCGCTTCTTGTTCTTAGCATTGGACTTCTACAAAATATTTTGAACTTGTTTGCGGATGTGCTGGATTCATTCAATGAATTGGGTGGCTTTGTCGACTTTGGTTTGAGCATGGGACGATTCTACCTGTGTGGACACAAGGGGTAGTGCAACATCCATGAGACCCAATGGTTGAAATCCCAACCCCACCTGAAAGGGGATATGGCCGGTTGAGTTATGTATGGCTCTATTGTAATTGTGATGAACATAGGGAAGAATCTCATCCCATGTGCACAGATGCTTGGAATTGTACATGCGCAAGATGTGCACAATCATCCAGTTGACGACCTCGATTTGGACATCCATTTGGGGGTAGAAGGCAGTGGAATTGGTGAGCTTGGTGTCCAGCAGTGACCAAAGGATCGACCATAATGTGTTGAGGAATCGGTTGTCTCGATTTGAGACGATGTTTTGTGGTATCCCAAAATGTACCCACACTCATTCGAAGAAGAGCTTGGCAACGACCTCCATTGTGATGCTCTTTTGGCAGGGGGCCAGAATCATCGTCTTGGAAAATCGATCAACAATCACAAAAACACATTCATTTCCCTGCTTGGTTGAAAGAAGGCCCGACATTTAGTCCATTGAGATGGATTCCTAGGGCCTATAGGGAGCAGGTAGATGGGTGTACATGGCTTGTTTCTTAATGGTCGGTTTGGAAATGTCGCAGGTCATGCAGGACTTGATACACATGCTAACATCTTGTTGAAGTTTCAACCAATAGAAATGTTTCTGCAACACTGCCACTCTCTTTTCTATGCCTAAGTGTCCTGCCACCCGAATGTAGTGAGCTTCCCAAATCAGCTTTGCTTGCTCACTTGGTGGGATGCAGAGATGGCCCAGATGGCACAAAAACCCGTCCTGAAAATGGAAATCATTGACAGTTGTGTTTGTAACCAACATATGGTAGGTAGTGGCGAAGTCAGGATCTCTCTCATAGAGTTGGGGCTATCTAGAGGTCTCATGGACGCAAGAGTGTAGCACTGTGGTTAGTGTTGCAACTGGAGGTCGAATGAGGTAGTAAATGACGCAGTTGGTGCTCCATGTATTATACTCGATGTTGAGATGGAATCGTTGCAGTATGAGGACCACTTATGATGGCGATCATTCTGCAATTTTCCTTATGTCTGCATGAACTGCAGAGGCTTATAATCAGTGTGGATGACTGTCTCCTTCTCGAGAATATAATGCCTCCACTGGCGGCAGGCTTGTGCAATGGAGTACATTTATTTGTCGTAAGTGGGATACTTATAGATGATATCTTATAATGTCTCACTATTATAGGCCACGGAATGTTCGTGATGAGTGAAAATTTCACCCACAACATAGTCTGAAGCGTCTGCCTCAATATCAAAAAGTTGTTGTAGGTCAGGTAATGAGAGCATCGGGGCTGAGCACAAGCGCTACTTCAAATCATCGAACGCTTTTTGTTGCAGCTGGCCCCACACGAACTTTGCCTTGCCACCACCTTGGTCATTTGGCTAAGGGCCCATGCAATATGGGAGAATCCCAAAACAAACTTGCGATAGAAATTGGCAAGGCCTAAGAAGCTCTGAAGCTTAGTGAGTGTGGTCGGGGCTGGCTAGTCACAAATGACATAGATCTTGGTTTGATCGACATGCACTCCATGCTCATCGACAATTTAGCCCAGGTATTGGACCATGTTCATACCGAAGGAGTTTTTTTCCAAATTTTCACATAACTTGTGTTGTCGCAGAGTGTGCAGAACCTGTTGAATATGTTGCAAGTGTTCCCCCCAACTCTTGCTAAATATGAGGATGTCATCCAAATACAACACCATAAAATAATTGGTGAAAGGCCGCAAGATATTGTCCATCATCCTCATGAAATTTTTTGGGGCATTTGTTAAGCCAAAGGGCATGACCAACCATTCAAAAAGACCTTCTTTGGACTTGAAGGTAGTCTTCCATACATCGGTCTTCTCTATCAGGACCTGGTGGTAGTTGGACTTTAGATAAATCTTACTGAAGTATTTGGCCCCCTCAAGCTAGTTAAGGAGATTGTCAATTCGGGGAATTGGGTATCGGTTTCTAACTGTGATTTTATTTAGGGCTTGGTAATCAATGGAGAGTCTCCAGGTCCCGTCTTTCTTATGCACAAGCATGATTGGGCTTCCAGAAGGTGATGAGATTGGTCATATGTGCCCCTTTTTGAGAAACTCTTGGATCTGGCGCTTGATTTCCTCATTTTCTAACAGAGAGCGATGATAGACTAGCCCATTGGGTAACGATGTGCCAGGGGTCAGATCGATTGAATGCTTGACTTGACCGTGCAGAGGTACCCCAGTGGGTGAGGAGAACATGTCTTTGTAGATGCTAACATGGAGATCACTCCCTTGGCGGAGCCATCCAATGGTGTACGGTTGTGGCTTCAGTGTTTTCGGCAAAGCCAACCGCTTGAAGACCTCTATTAAGATGAGGTTCTTCTGGCTACCGCTATCAACGATGAACTGCAACGGAGTACTCTTCACCCACATATGTGAATGAAAGAGGTGCTCACCTTCCTCTGGTTCATCAGGTTCACCGAGCTAGGTCTTGGTGGTAGCAACGGTGGCATTGATTTTTGTTTCAATGATCCATTTCCCTTTTTTTGGTTCTGAATCAGAGTCAGAAACCACATCTGATTCAGAGGCTTTTACTTCATCTTCCAATGACTTATTTGAGTGCCATTCAACGGTGTTATGCCAGGGGCTCTTATGTAACTTGCACCATTTCCCAGTGTCTTTATTTGTCATCCCATTGCCATTCTTTGTTTATAGCTTAGATTGGTTCTCCTGAGGCTATCCATCCTTGCTCTATACTTTTTTATATGGGTTGGGGCTGCCTTTTCTCTGCTTCTACTGTAATGGGTTCATAGACCCAAATTGTTGTGTCTTTTGTTTAATCTTCTGCTCGATTTTGACTGCTTATCGATAGGTCGCGCCCAAGGACGAGATGTCTAGAAAATCCATTTTTATCTAGATGTATCTATGTAGGCCACTGCGATACTTGAGCACCAAATGTCACTCAAAGTATTTGACACCCAACTTGGTGCGCAAGGTATGGAAGAAATTGGTGAACTCTGTCATTGTTTGGTCCCTTTCCTGCCGCAGTGTGGTCCATCTTGTATATAAGTCGTCATAACTTCTAACAAGGTAGTAATGTTCCTTAATAACATCCCTGAAAGAACCCCAAGCACGTGCGACTACAAATAATGGAGATTCCTTTGTTTCCTTTTGCTCACATAAAGTCTCCCATCAATATTTGACATGGGGGATGGCCTTGAGGAGCGCAAATGTAATATTTTCTCCATCGAAAAAGTTATGGATAGAAAAATACCATTCTAGAAGGTTTAACCATTTGTCTACAACATAGGAATATCAAAATTAGTATGTGCCTTTAAGGGGGTGATACCTTCACTCGAGGAAGATGTGTTGCATGTTGGCAGTCGTCGAAGGATTTGCGCAAAATTAGACATTATCTCATTCCTCTGTCGCATGAGGGATTCCTCGAGCAATAGTTTAAATGGATCTCCTGCTCTATCGTCTCTCTTTTCTTCCCCCATGGGTGACCGTCGGGTTCGGCGAGGTCGTTCTTGCAAAGGCTCAACTTGTTCGAGTCCCAACTGCTTATACCCTGACCTCATTGGGGACATGCTCAGAGAAATAAATGGAGAGCAAACTGCTCTGATACCACTGATCCAGATTTATGAGAGGATTGAAATGAAACACACACACACACACACACACACACACACACACACATATATAACATTAACACAGAGATATATTGAACAATAATAGAGATTCCAACATTAACAAAAAGATACAGTGAACAATAATAGAGATATAGTGAAACTCGACTTCTATTCAATAAAGAAATCTGTTGAAATTGTAAAATGCAGAATGAAAACCATCTTGCTCGAATGGTGGTAGCTAATCTCTGAGAAGAGATGTGATTGATCCAGATTATTTTTTACACGAAATGAGAGCGGAGATATAATAAAGAAATGTACAGAGATATATCAGATATCCAATCATGTAACATATATATATTAGATATATAACCATAAACACATAGATACAATAATACACAATTCTATCAATGAGTGAAATGTATAGAACTGTAAAATTACAGAGTGAAAGACTCGCTAGAATGGTGGAAACTTATCTCTAAGAAGAGATGTGATGGCTATGCTCATTCGCAAGAAAATGATTGTTACAATGAGGCCCCAAAGGCCTATTTAACATTAAGAAAATCCAAAACCCTAACCCCGGAATATGAAAAGCCAACAATTTTGTGGACCTTGTTTTGGGTAGTTTGGTGTATCAACTTCCCGAGGGCATAACTTTGGCAGACGATCTTCGTTTGGGCCGAACGATAGCTAGTTGGAAAGGTAGCGACGAGGAGCTTCATTTTGGGGGATCAATCAAAGCCTTTGGCTTTCATGGAGGTGCCCTAATGTGAAAAAAGCATCATTTAGGCCCTCAAAATGGCCCCGGAAGTTCAGGACCCAAAAAACTACTAAAAAGAGTAAATTGCCAACAAATTGTTTTTAGCCAGTTGCAATAGGTGGGTGGCCACTGATATCCACTTGGATCAATCCTCCATCCTTAGGAATCAATGGTCTCCATGCGTTGAGTTCCCGGGGGAGAGGGGAAATCATTTCCTGAATCTGAATCTTAGTAAGTTACTTGCCTTGTTGGAGAAGTTGTGATGCTTAGCTTGTTGAAGATTGTTACGAACCAACCTGTTGTGTCTTGGATTGATTGGACAGTGTGTAGGTACCATTGTAGGCGAAGAAACAATATCTTCTTTCTCTTTTGCAATCTGGTTCTATTGGAAAGGAAGGTCTTGGGCCAAGGATGTAGTGGTTGCAGCGTCCTTCTGTTCACCTTTTGAATAGATTGTGAAGAGGTTGAATTTTGCAGTATGACAGATTACCTTGCGACACTGTTTTGGTGGGACAATAGTCGAAACTTCCTCTGGTATCTTGTAGAGATGACCCCCCAGAGTAACAATGACACTACGGGGTCAAGACTCATAAATAAAATGGTGCTTCCACATATATGGCTGGCCCAAAAGAACATCACAGACATCCAATGTGGAAAAAACACATAATACCTCATCCTTGAAGGGCCGGATGTCCTGTGACAATCGACACTGTTGGATGACATAGAGATCTCATCCCTAACGAAGCCATCCAATGTTGTATGGTTGCAGGTGTGGTGTTGTCGACAATATCAACTGTTTGACGAGCTCTGTTGAGATGAGGTTCTTCTGGATTCCTCTATCAACAATAAAATGCAGCGGGGTCCCCTCACCCACATACGTGAATGAAAAAGGTGCTCCCCCTCTTCAGGATCTATTGGTTCTTCTGGTTGAATTGTCGCGGTCACGACAGTAGTAGTGGGGTCTGTGTCGATGATCTGTCTTCTTCCATTATTTTCTGAATCAGATTCTGAATTAGGGTTCAACTCCTTTTCTTTGATCTCAAGCACCAATGATTGTTTTGAGTGACATTCATCAGTGTTGTACCAAGGGCTTTTGTGGAAATCGCACCACTTTACAGTGTCCTTCTTCGTCTTTCTGTGACCCTTCTTTTCCCGTTGCTTGGATTGGTTTTCAGGAGTCTGTTTGTTAGGGTCATCTTTATCATACTTTCGTTTGTTCTGGTGCCTAAATTTCTGCTCGATTTTGACAGCATATCGATAGGCATCTCCCAGTGATGAGATGTCCAGGAAATCCATTTCGATTTGCATGTCCTATGCAGAGCCCTGCAGTATTTCATACCAGATGTCACTCGGAGTCTTTGATACCCAACTTGTTTTGCAAGGTATAAAAAGTATTTATGAACTCCGACATTGTTTGGCCCCTCTCTTGTCGTAGTGTGGTCCATCTCATGTACTATTCGTCATGGTTACCAATAGGGTAATATTGTTCCTTGACCGCATCCACAAAAAAATCCCAAGTGGGCTTGGCCCCATATATTCCAAAATACTCTATGGAGATTTTCTCCCAGTAAGTTTCCCACTAATGTTTGACATGGGGGAGAGCCTTAAGGAGTGTGAAGGTGATATTTTCTCTATCAGAAAAATTGTGAACATAGAAATAACCTTCTAGCAGATTTAACCATTTTTCTAGGGCATCCACATCTATGTGACCTTCAAATACGGGAATATCAAAATTGACTTGTACCTTGAAGGGAGAGGTGCCTCCAAAGTGGTCACTTGATGAAGACGTACATGTTGTTATTGGTAGGAGTTGAAGGATGTGGGAAAAATTCTCCATCATTTCATCCCTCTCTCGCGTGAGAACTTGCTCAAGAAACAAATTAATAGAATCGTTTGCTCAGTCGTTTTTCTTTTCTTTCACCATGGAGGGTTTCTTGGGTGTGCGAGAGTGATTTCCCTCTAGAGAGACAAGCTCAAGACCCAACTTGCTATACTCGAACCTCGTCGGGGACATGCACTGAAAAATGATCAAGAGCAACCTGCTCTGATACCACTCATCTGGATTATTTTTGGCACGAAATGAGAGCAAAGATATAATAAATAAATGTATAGAGATATTAGATATCCAATAATGTAACAGATATATATAAGATATATAACCATAAACAGAGAGATATAATAATACACAATTTCTATGAATGAGTGAAATGTAAAGAACTATAAAATTACAGAGTGAAAGACTCTCTAGAATGGTGGAAACTTATCTATAAGAAGATATGTGATGGCTACACTCATTCCCAAGAAGATGATTGTTACAATGAGGTTCCAAAGGCCTTTTTAACATAAAGAAAATCCAAAACCCTAACCCTGGAAGATGAAAAACCAACAGTTTTTTGGACCCTGTTTTGGGTAGTTTGGTGTATCAACTTCTTGGGGGTGTAACTTTGGCACACGATCTTCGTTTGGGAGCACGATAGCTCGTTGGAAAGGTATCGACAATGAGATTCATTTTGGGGGCTCAATCACAAAAAAATGTTGTTTAGGCCCTCAAAATGGCTCCAGAAGTTTAGGACCCGAAAAACTACTAAAAATAGTAAATTGCCAACAAATTGTTTTTAGCCAGTTGGAATAGGTGGGTGGCCACCGATATCCACCGGGATCAACAATGGCTATGTGCATTCATATGAGAACATTACAATGAGACCTCTAGGCCTTTTTAGCATCTATAACTAATCATAAAACCCTAGACATCCAAAAACCTAACCCTAGGTTATGAAGCACCAAAATTTATGTGGGCCCCGATGGGGTAAGTTGGTACATCAACTTCTTGGGGTCGTAACTTTTGCATACGACCTTTGTTTTAGGTGCACAATAACCCGTTGGAAAGTTCTATCCGAGGAATACACATGTTGCCACCACACTCTAACTTTGTGTACAATGTGACTGTGGTGAGCCCAGAAAACATTGTTTAGGGCCTCAAAACAACCCCATAGGTTAAGGACCCGAAAAACTAACAAGATGAAAAGTGTATGTGAGTTGGTTGGAATAGGTGGGTGGCCACTAATATCCACCTAGATCAATCAAACTATATAAGTTTCGTGTTAGTGAAGGTTAAGGACAAGTGGTACACCATCTCTTGGTTGGCGAGATGGGCATTAACTTCAACCTGCCCCCTTCATACATCATTTACACTTCTACATGTGAGTTGTAGGATCAATCATTAATCACGAAAGAATGGAGCTCTGTAGTGAAGGTGGGATTTCATTTCGTGTGGTTCTGACTTGGTCCAAAGTTAATATGCCTCTCACACAAGGCATCATTTCAGGAGATTTATGGCGCTATTTGTAGCTTCTAGTTATGTGGTTTTCTTTATTTTTATATATTTATGTAATACCCCGATTTTGACCCCTAGCATGTGTTAAGTCATATTATGTAAATGTTGTGAACATGCTAGTATGGATTCCTAGTGTAGAGCTCAAGGCTAAGGCTTGGATAATGAATGGATAGGCATGTATGATGCAATTGCACATATATAGACTATGTGTTAGGCTTATCATGATGAATTAAAGGTATGTAAAAATTAATGATAAATATAATATATAATATTCCAAAATTATTGCAAAGAACATTGGAGGGGCTATGATTCCACTAGAGGAGAAGAGGAAAGGAGGCCCATAGGAAAGTAAAGCCTCTATTGCCAAGCATTGGCCTTAGAATTCATCTCTTTTTCCACCATCTACCTTCTTTGACTTTTTAAAACCAATCATTGAATTTGTGTAAGAGGTTGATGGGAAAGTCTTCTCACATAGTTATGGAAGCATGTGATGAGTAGAATCATTATGGGAATTGTAAGAGTCCTATAATCCTATAGTCAAAATTAATGTCAACCATAATTTCACCAATCCTCTCTTTCACATGGACTCTAGAATTCATTCCAACACTCTCATGTTCATGCTCTATGTTTCTCATGTTGTGCTACCCATTGTTATCCAAGGATAAATCTGAAAATTGACTAAAATCAACACCGTTAAGGGGAAAATGTGGACATTTTTTGAAATGATTATGGTTGTATGTGAACATAGAAATTGGACAAGTTAGGAAACCTTCACCCAATGTGCATTCACTTCTCTTTGGATGCTTGAGATCCAAGCATTGACCTTGCATGCAATTCTCTTAAAGCATACAACAGATGTGGACTCTTTTTGCCCACACTAAAGTTCATTGGGGGGAAGAATATCTCTAGGGAATTACTGAGAAGAGAAGGGGAAGATATTCCTTGTGTTGTGTGGAGAAATTGAAGAGATTTTTGTGGCTATTGATAAATGGATGAGATGCATGCAATGCTTTGCAGTGAACAAATTGGTTGAGCATGAAAGCAATTGATTTGGGAAGGGAGAGAGAAAGAGAAGCTTGTAGCTTGTTTCTTTTTCCTTGGTAGCCTCATAAACTAGCTTGAGGGTGGTATCTACTCTAGATACCTAAAGTTGGGTAGAAAATTGTTCTTGCATGGCCAATTTATTGGACTCTCTTCAATTAAAAGATAAGTGCCTTAATTTTGTTTACGAATATGTGAAATTTATGTTAATATTTTGTTATGAAAATCAATGTATCTTGCATATTGTGTGTGATTATGCTTGTTATTTCCACTACATTTTAATATTTACACATGCACGTGCACTTTATTAAATTATGGTCTTTCCTGGGAGGCTTGTTTAGATGTTATTAGGGAGATATGGTCTCTGAGGACCAAAATTTGGAAGCCAGTATCATGGCTACCCATCCTGCGACCAGGATTACTAAGTGGGGACACTACAATATGGTATTAGATATTTTGGTTACAACATTGGGGTTATGTGCGTTGAATTTGACTGTACAAGAAGAATTTTGTAGTTTTCATGTCAAGCTTTGACAAAATTTATCAATAAGTATAATTCAGGGGAAAAAATGGTTGATGGCTTCTATTGTCAAATTGAAAACTCCAATGTTCAAATTGGAGGATTGTTAGAAGCATATGGGTATGTTTTGGAAGTGAAATTGATCTGTAAATTGTCATCGATATTCTAGTAGAACAATTTGTCACAACATATATTACAATATTATGGAATCTTTTATTTTTGCAGTTTATTACCTTAGAAATTTGGGTAAAATCATGAATCTGGGTGTTTATTTTCCTTGTTTTTTGAGAAAATAAAATATATTTTCAGAAGTTTTTCAAATTCTGGTAAACAAATCCCTAGACGGGGTGTTTGTTTGACAAGATGATGACATGGGGGTATAATCAAGGTGGTACCCTACCCTCGCATACAAACGGTTGTGGATTTCTAGCCTTACCCCACACTTGTCACTCTCGAAGACACTCAGGACGACAACCCTGGTCATGTTGAGGTTGCATCGTATTCAAATGGTTCGAAAGGTTATTATGGGTAGACGGGTTTCGATAACAACCTCATTCCTACCTTTCTCTCACATGGTCTCTCTGAGGGTCTCGCAGTCTCCATGTTTAGCAATGATAACAATGATGGAGGTGGTAAATGTCCTCATTCCATGGAGTAGCCTTCACTGCTTAATGATGGGGGAGCTCCCATGATCGACAATCAATTCCCCCCTCATGATGAGCTCGTTAAGGGATGCCAAGTGGGGTTCCATTCTAGTTATAAATGTGAGGATTTGGCCTAGTAAGGGCAGTGACTCTGGCATGTTCTTCCTTGGGTATGTGGTTTTCTCTCCCAGTGGCCAGTTTGTTTCTCTTATCTCGATTAACAATTTATCTTTCCTTGTTGTTGGTTTAGACATGGCCCCAATAGGAAGGAGGCCTTCCCACCCTCACTCTGCTCAACCTTCCCTCACAACAAAGGCTTCCATTGATGCAACTGAGTTTTATGAAGACTATGTCCCAGAGCCTGATAAAGCAAAAATGATCAAGCTTGAAGAAGAAGTTCGTCAAATTAGATATTTCCATGATGGTGATGAGGTGGAGGCTCATGTTGGAAGCTTCATTCCGGATTTGGGATGCACTCGGACTAGAAATTCAAAGTTTTATAAAACCATTGAGTTGTATTGGCACACCAAAACTATGGTGGCCATGGGAATGTTCCCCGAGGAGCAAGATTTTCATCAGCTGAAGAGCAGGAAAGAAGTCTTGGAAATCTAGAATTCTTATGTGTATGAGGTTATCACCTGGATGGCCAACCGTCACGGGGGTAGCTTCGTTCCTCCTTCCATAAGATGTGTTTGGGCCAAGTCTTTGAAGGTTGTTTCTAGACGAGAGGTCGTGAACCTCACTATCCCCCAAGTTCAACATGATAAATGACTTCATATTCTATGTTCTTTATTTTGGTTGATACACTACATAGGATTTTACAGTAATCTTTTAGTGTAGTCAAGTAGACACTGGTTAATTATGTAAATCTCAAATTGGTTAAGACCTGGTTTCCCCTCTAGGGTAGGCAGTTTTTTGAGATATGGAGCCCTAGAGATTGTCATGGTCTCTGCAGGGCTGAAACTAATGAACCTCTTCTGTATGTTTATATGTAGTCTTTGTTCATATTAATATATATAAAAAAATCTTCTAGTAAACAAAAGTTTATTTTTATTTATTTATAATTTCACTTTACGGTAAAACAAAACTTGTCATGATTTTTGTTAGCTTTCTATTGATTAATTTTTGAATTTTTTTTATTGACATTTGATATGTCAATCTAGCGATTGTTTGACACTATGTTCCTTAAAAACGACGACACTGATAATGAGTTACGTTTATCGGCATCAATTTACTCATTGTTAAACTTTTTTTTTTTATGAAAAATGAAATATATTGCAACAATCTAAACAAACGCTATTAAAGTATAACTATAGTTTCGAAAACAACATGTGAATATTATAATTACTACAATTTTTTGAATTTGACCAATTTGAAAAAGTTACAGATTTTAAACAATGTTTAGTTCGACACCATGTATCTGCCTAAATATATATATATACCCTTTTGAAGAGGACAATAAAAGGTTTTGTAATATAAATTTTCAATAATTTTCGACTATTTATTATTGCAGATATTGATTTTTCACTTTACTGAATCATTATGTGATCTAAAAATAATATGTAGACATGTTTTTATAAAATTAACTAAAATTACTAAAAAAACAATTAAATTGAATAAAAAATTGTATCAAATGAAAGTAGATTCAATTATGAAAATGTTAGTACTAGTTCTGAAACGAGACTCACAGTATTTGAAGGATTCAGTTCCTTCCCAACTTGGAGTAAGCTAGAGTGAACACATACTTTTCTGAAATGTGGCATAGCTACAGTGTTTTGGCCGAAAGTTAGTTTTAACGGAAAAACTAATTTTTGGTCAAAAAACACTAACTTTTGGTCGAAAATCAATAGTTCAACCAAAAAGTGGAAATATAAAACATCTATCAGCCAAAACAAAATAGGGGGACACGACACTTCGTCACAGAAACATATAAATTCTTTCAACCAAAATCGTATCATCACATTTGTGCACACACTCATCTACATTTTCATTATTTCGGCTTTCTTGGGAAACATTTTTGCTATTTTTCACTTTTTGGAGCAACATTTTTCGCTATTTTTCACTTTTTTCGGTAACATTTTCTAAATTGAAGATTTTCTTCAAGAATTTTGTTGTAAGTGGAGGTTTTGATAAGCAATTTCTTCCTATATATGATGACCTCCTGACCTTACCACAGTATGTAGAATTCTAAAATCAATTATGCTCATCTCTAGAAGTTGATCCGTAATTGATCTTTTAAATACTATGGTTAAGTTTATGCATGGGTTGATTTACCATTTAGGAATTAAGAGAAGAAGCTTAATGAAAGAAGTTGCAACCATATAAGAAGTAAAAACATCAAAACCATAACACCAAGATTGATAACAAAGTTTGACACAAGTTTGCCTACGTCTCCGGGCCTTTGTCTCAATGGGAAAGGCTTATTATTAATCTTCAATGCTTTAAGAATACAAAAGAAAGGCTTACATAACAGCTCCTGGAACCACCTTTCAGATCTGCAACTTCTCGACAGAAACAAACATCACCATTGGGTGGAACATGAAAATCTGAGACTTTTGAGTATAAAGTTGACTATGCTTGGATCGACATCTCGGGCTCTAGAGACACTTTTTTGTTTGTCTACTCGGATGCAGAAACATAATCCATATTCAGACTCCCCTCAAAATTCTGAAAACTTTGAGTATAAATTCGACCTGCTTCTGAACAGTCCCTCGACACCTCCCCTTGGCATGAATCCCAATGTTGTGCCCTGTCAGATCCTTACAGTTCGTACAGTCTCGATTTGCGTGCAAAAAACTTAACTTTTCTCGATTTTCGTAACTGGCTAAATAAGTTAGACTTCGCCAAATTTAACAACAGTTTCCAAACTTAACGCCAGTTATCCAGATTTAGTGAGATTCTGCCAGATTTGGAGGATATCCGCTAGATTTGGTGGCAACCACTAGATTTAGTTGACCTTCTAGAAGTTGCCACGTGTCATCTCCTCATTGGGCCACTTGTCACCTCGCCATTGGTCGAACCACATTAGCCCGCCACGTTTCATCTGTACGGTTTCCACATCATCATACGACCTTACCACGTGTCATCCGTACGACTTCCACGTCATTGTACGACCCTGCCACGTGTCATCTGTACAACTGCCACGTCATTGTACGACCATACCATGTGTCATGTCCGTATAGTGCCACATCATCGTATGAATGATCCAAAAAGGATCCAGAGAAGACTAAGGACAACTTAGAATTCGTAGAAGCAACTCAGGAAGCTCAGAATGGCCTCAGCAGATAAAGAAAGGGAAAAAATTCAAAGTACTCAAAACTCAGTGAAAGTGGCATCATCACGAAGAGTGCATCGCAAGATTTCCAAAGACATAAATGACTCATCAAACGGAGTTACGGATCGAAATATATTCACGGTGAAAGTTTGGTCAACCTAGCCTAGTCAGCAAGGGATGAGTCAACATCCGTACTGCTAACGTCGACATCAGTACAAATGACGTCAACATTCGTACAGTGTACGTGGAACACGCAGGAGGTGACACATGTCATGCTGACATCATCATGGTGACGTGGTAGCACTAGAGGTTGCCACATGTCACTCATTTTTGGATTTTTTTGGGTCAATCCATGGACCAATGAAAAATCTCCACGTGGTGGTTTGTATATCCACATGGTAGATCGTATGATGATGTGGCAGGTGACTGTGAAAGTGGTTGGCGTGGCCCAACGGTTTGCTTCCACGTGGCCCAGTCATGGGCTGCCACGTGGCAATGGGAAATGCCCAATGAGGGCTCGAAAACTGAATTTCAAAAATAAAAAAGGTGGGCCCGCCAAATATGGCGGCCAAATGGAAGCATCCAAAAAATATAAACCACTTCCAAAGTTGGAGAACTACCACTCCACATATATACTTATATGTTATAACAACAACCCAAAAAGGGGAGGCTCGTAGGCTCAACTTCGAGACCTCCCCCTATACAAACGCATTAACTATAGCTCTGCCACCGTTGGGCCAACAGACTACCTTGTGTAGTCTGCACAACTTTTTTGTTATAAGCCGAGTCTGCCCATGGATGAAGGAAGGAAGGGCATGAGACGATACGGCTGGGCATGAGAATCGAGAAACAATACATAGAATTAAATGCAGGGAGTAGGCACAAAAACCAAGGTGAGATTTCTAAAGGGTCTGGGAGTGCCAGAGTCAGATTGAGGCGTGGAGACAGTCATTTTTGGGTAATTCGACCCCATGAATTCAATGGTGCTATTTTTTTTCTGATCTGAGCAAAGATTATGTAGCTTAATTCCAGAATGAGGTATACTTATGTATTTTGCCAAATTCTTTTGCTGAGTTAATAAAAAGGCCTACCCATTTGAGAGCAGGACCCGGAGACATAGTCCACCAAGGACGAAGTCCGTTATCATGTTTTTTGTGTTCATATATTGATATTTTCCTTCTTTAATGGTGCACTTTAATTTATGCTCATTTAATACAATTCTTTATAAGTCACTTCGATGAAAAGATTCTGGATCATGTTGGTATTAGAGCAGTTATCTTTGACGTGAATGGTTGAGTGTGAATGATTACTAGGGCCAAGCATAAGTAGGGTGAAGGAACTATTAAGACTTTCAATCCCAAAGCTGTCCATGCATCCCGAAGGAAGAAAATGGCAGAAGAGGACAAGCGTGATGAACATGAGAAAAACTTCCATATGGTTTTTTATCACATGTAAGAAATGGTCGAACAAATGTATGAAGACTACGAGAAGAGGATGAAGAGGAAAGGGAAGAAAAAGGAAGCACAAGCTGATGATGATGCTTCGGTAAATCAAGGGGCTGGAGGAGACCCTCCTGAGCCTCCATCTTCACCATCAAATTATAGCTCTTGTTCCTCCGAGCATTCTCATCATTCTCATCATTCTAGCCATAAAGCTTCTTTTAAGAAACCATTATTAAAGCTTGATGTAAAATTTGCTTTACCTATGTTTAATGGAGATGTTAATCCTGAAAACTAGATAATTGGATTCGACAGGTTGAAGTATATTGCCGTGTTCAACAGATTGATGAAGAGGAAGTTAAAGTGCAACTGACTTCTCTTCGGTTGGAAGGCACTGCTCTCGTATGGTGGGAGAGCAAACTTCAGGACATAAGTAAGTGTGGTAATATTCTTTCCTCATGGTCGGAATTTAAATCAATGATAAGGAAGCAATTTTATCCATTGGTTTATTTACATAAACCAATGATGGAATGGAAAACTTTAAGACAGTAAAGGTCAAACTGTACAAAGTTTCATAAAAGAATTTAGGAAGAAATCTCTTGCATTAAACATTCCTTTGGATTCTTATGAAACTTTAATGAAGTATATTGGTGCACTTCATAGTTATATTCATCATACTTTGCTATCGTTTAACCCCACCAGTGTTGACGAAGTTTCTGTGCAAGCCACTCACCTCGAGAACAGGGGGGAGCATTGATCAGGGGATCAAATTTTGTTCAAAATTTCAAAGTGCTCGGAATGCGATGAAACCAGTGCCATTGCGTCCGTCTCGTCTTCCTGATTTCATTGGTATATTTACTTTGTCAAACGGGCTCC
>SNQJ01S0000075.1:322265-335158 GCA_010110895.2 Picea sitchensis | reverse complement strand
GATTCCTCCAGAGATTGGGAACTGTCAGAGCTTGAGGCGATTGAGACTCGGCCACAACCGTTTGACTTGTGTTATCCCTGTTCAGTTTCTGGGTTCGAATCTTAAGATCGACTATCTGGATATGAAGGATAATAATCTGCAAGGTGAAATACCAACAAGCTTAGGGCAGAGAAAAAATTTGAGCTCCATTGACCTGTCCATGAATAGATTGAGCGACATCATTCCTCCATAATTGGGGCAAATCTCCAATCTCCAACAACTCAATCTCTCATCCAACAAATTGACGGGCCTGCTGCCTCCAGAACTCGGTAAATGTCATCTTTTGTACTCAGTCGACTTGGCTTTTAATTCACTGAATGGCTCAATACTAGAGCAGTTAGGCAGTCTAAAGCAATTGGAATATCTAGTTATTCAAGGGAATCATTTAAGGGGAAGCATTCCGGACTGGTTCTCGAACTTCGAGCAGTTACTGGAGCTTAATCTGGGAGGAAACGAATTTGAAGGTCGAATCTCGTCATCGATTGGAAGTTTATAGAATCTGGTTGTTGCTCTGAATCTCAGCAACAACAGACTGAACGGGGAAATTCCAACATCTCTGGGGAACATCAATAAACTTGAGAGCCTAGATTTGTATCCAACAATCTCTCGGGATACATTCCTTCAACGTTTAACGGGCTTGTGTCATTGCTTCGAGTAAACATCTCCAATAACCAGCTCATGGGATTCATACCCTCCTCATGGTTGAGGTTTGCGAGTTCAAATTACTCGAGCTTATTCATTGGCAACCCCGGGTTGTGTTTGCCAGAATAAGGCCAAAATACTTGTAAATTCAGGAGGGATTCAGTTGATTGCACTGATGAGCAGAACAAGATAAGACGAGGCAACTGCCCTGTAAATGTCATCCAAATTGAATCAAATTCTGCAAGCTACGGAGAATCTGAGCGAGAGATATGTAATAGGCAGAGGCTCCCATGGGATTGTTTACAGAGTAGACTTCCCGTCGGGGAAAGTGTATGCCTTGAAAAGAATTGCATTTAGTGATGAAGATAGGAAACGGGATTGATGAGAGAACTCCAAGATAAAATATGAGAAAACAACACACACATGTAAGGCTACGCTCACTTTTATATTATTCAATGAAAACTGATTACATCATTATATAGGAAACTAACTTACTTAGATAGTTACAACAAACTCCAGATAACTGGACTCTACTTACGCTACTGACTGGTGAACTGATGTTTACATGTGACTATTACTCTATTATTTCCAAGTCTCCCCCTTAATGGAGAATGGATTGACTTCTACACCTAACATCTCCCTAAATAGCTCAAACTTAATCTTTCCAAGAGGCTTAGTGAAAATATCATCAACATTTTCACAAGTATTACAATATACAAGAGCTATTTCATTGGACTGCAACTTTTCTCTGACAAAACTGAGCATCAACATGCTTTGTTCTTGTATGAAAAATCAGATTATTCGCCAGCTTGATTGAACTTTGATTATCACATTTGATCATCATAAGTTCCTTTCGTTCTTCTCCAACATCTTGAAGAAGTCTTCTTAACCAAACAGCTTCACAAGTTGCTACACACAAGGATTTATATTTTTCTTCAGTAGAAGACAAAGATACAGTAGGTTGTTTTTTACTGCTCCATGAAACAACCCCGGATCCAATGCCAAATGCATATCGAGTGGTTGATCTTCGATCATCCGGATTGCCAGCCCAATTAAAATCTGAGTAACCTGTGAATTCAATATCAGATGCATCAGTATATTTAATACCATAATCAGGTGTTCCTTTTAGATACCTGAGTACCACCTTTGTTGCATTCCAATGGATTTATAGAGGTTTCGCCATAAACTAACTTAACACACTCATAGAGTATGCAATATCAGGTCGAGTTGTGGTGAGATAATTCAAACTACTCACCATCTGTCTATACATAGTACCATTCACCTCCTTCAAACCATCAACACAAGAAAATTTCACATTTTGTTGCATGGGAACAATAGAAGACTTACACTAATCCATTTTAAATCTCTTAAGTACTTCTCTGACATACTTACTCTGACAAACAAAAATTTGGTCTGCATTTCTCCAAACTTCAAGACCTAGGTAGTAATGTAACTCACCAAAATCTTTCATTTCAAAAACTTTTGACAACTGCTCCTTGATTGCATCAATTAATTTCTCTGCATTTCCTGTAATTATCAAATCATCAACATATAATGAAATCAATACTATATATCCATGTTCATCAAATTTGGTATACAGATTTGGATCACTTTTGCTCCTCATAAAACCCTTTTGGAAAGAAAGAGTATATTTTCTCATACCATGACCTAGGTGCCTGTTTTAGTCCATACAATGCTTTCTTTAACTTACAAACTAAGTGTTCTTGCCCTTTTTTCACAAACCCTTCAGGTTGAGTAAGGTAAGCCTCCTCCTTTAACTCACCATTCAAACATGCAGATTTAACATCTAATTGGTGCAACTTCCAATGATACTTTGTAGCTAAAGAAATTAACAATCTGATAGTATTCAATTTAGATACTAGTGCAAATGTTTTAGCATAATTAATACCTTTTGTTTGTGAATATCCTGTTGCCACTAGTCTAGCCTTGTATTTGTCTATACTACCATCTGATTTAAACTTGGGTTTGTATATCCATTTGCATCCAATGGGCTTCTTATGTTTAGGCAATTCAGTCAATTCCCAAGTATTATTTTTCATTATAGATTCACATTCTTCCTCCATTGCATTTCGTCATTCATCATGTTCATTTTATTCATCAAAACTCATGGGTTCTATGACATTTGAGATGCTACTCATTAGGGCATAGTCTTTATACTTTTCAGGGAGTTGAACCTGTCGTGAAGATCTTCTCAACTGGGTATCTTCCTCCCCACTTTGTGAAGAACTATCTTCGCCTCTAGGTGAACTGTGACTGCTTGAATTGTCTATATCACTGAGTCCTTCTTGTTTCTGATGTTGTTGTCACTACGGTTGTGTCTGCTGTTGTGGTGGCTACTGTTGTGACGGTTGTTGTTCCTCTTCTTTAACTCCTTCATCAAGAAGTCTATGCCATTCTTCATGACTATTATTTCCATGATTTCCTGCTTTCTGCTCATGGAAAAGTACATCTCTACTCGCAAATACTTTGTGAGTAGAAGGATCAAACAGTTTGTATGCTTTGAATTCAGAACAGTACCCAATGAAAATACATTTAATCGGCTTTAGCATCCAATTACTTCCTATTCTCCTTTGGAATATGAGCAAAAGCCTTAACACCCAAATACTTTCAAATTATGAACTGCAGGTTTGGAGCCATACAAGGCTTCGAAAGGAGTAACATTATCAAGACACCTTGTTGGACTCCTATTCTTTAAATAAACTACAATATTTATGGCTTCGGCCCAAAATGCATTCGATATATTATTACCTTTCATCATACTGTGTGCACACTCTACCAGAGTTTTGTTTTTCCTTACAGCGACTTCGTTCTATTGTGGAGTGTGAGGTGTTGTAAACTGTTGTACTATTCCATGATCTTTGCAATATTTGATGAAGTCCCTTAATTTATACTCTCCCCCTTGATCCGAACGGAGGATTTTGATGGATTTTCCCATCTGCTTTTCCACCATGGTTCTGAATTCCTTAAAGTACTCGAAGACATCACTTTTTCTTCTAAGGAAGTAAACCCATGTGTATCTCGTGCAATCATCAATAAATAAAAGAAAGTAAAATGCATCTCCTAAAGACCAAGTTTGCATAGGCCCGGAAACATCAATATGCACAAGATCTAACACATCTCTCTTTTTCCTATCAGGATTAGAGGAGAATTCATCTCTGTGCATCTTTCCTAATGCACATCCATCACAAGTAACATTCTCATTCTTTAACATGGGAAGTCCTTCAACCATATTCTTTTTTTGTAATAACAATAAATTAGGATGATTGATGTGACAATACCTTTGATGCCAACGAATATATGTTGGCATAGTTGCATAAGTCAGTGCGCGATGTGCTTTGATGGTAACATCAAGTTTGTATAGGCCTCCTTCTCTGACTCCCATTGCAACAGTTTTGAAATGTTCCAGCAGATCCTTCACTATGCAATAATTCTTGAAGAACTCAACCTTCAAGTCATGATCTGTAATGGTGGACACAGAGATCAATTTTTTTTTTATTCCTGGCACATAAACAACATTGCGAGTGTGACGAACTGTACCATTCGACAATGCCATAGGAATGTCTCCATATCCCTTGATCTGATGAGCACGGTCATCACCAAGACATATTCTAGCTCCATTCTGTGTTTTTAAAATTAGTATACCACATCTTATTGCATGTCATACGTACTGATGCTCTGAAATCCACAAATCAAGCATCATAATCATCTGTTTCAGTAGATAAAGCAACATTAGACACAAATAGCCTAAGATCCCGTGAATCAAAATTCGGGGGTTCATCAATATCATCACTAGCAATGAATAATCTGAGATCATGATTTGAGGATTTTTCTGCATAATGACCTGAATGTGTTCTAGGTTTATTCCTAGCCTCATCACTCTTTTTCTTATGATAGTCTTTAACAATATGTCCAGGTTGACCACAATAAAACCAACTGTTTGACTCATTCTTGTCAGATTGCATACCTTGATTTGGAGATTGTCTTCTCTACGATGAACTGCCTCTCTACCATGAACCGCCTCTCTCCCATGAACTGCCTCCTCTACCTCTTTCTCCTCATCTCCCTCTCGCAGATCTCTTATTTGACCATAGTGCCAAATATTTATTATGAGGCTTCAGATTTCCGCGCCTCTCTTCCTCTTGCAGAAAAATACATGTCAGTTCTTCAAACGTAGGAGGTTTCTCCCTTGCTGCGAGACCTGTTATGAACATATGATAATCTTCTAGCATACCATTTAAGGTAATAATGACCAGACCAGTATTGGAAATAGTTTCCCCTATATTTACTAGCTTGTATTTCACCTCTTTAATACGACCCAAAAATGAACTAACAGATTCATTTCCATCCATCTTAATGCCTAGCAATTTAGTTTTCAGGAACAAAATGCGATTTGTGTTGCTAGTTTCATACAATGTTTTAAGTGTTGTCCACGTTGTAGCAGAAGTTGTAGCTTCTCTAATATGTGGAATTATGTTATCTTTAATTGACATGCACAACAATACCTTTGCCTTGTTTTCGCACCTGCATCCGCATAAGGTTTCACTTCAGCTCCCTTCGCAATGTTCCAGACACCATATCCTTCCATGAGCGTCTGCATCTTGAATTTCCAGTTAATGAAATTCGAGTCATCTAACTTGTTGTCTTCGTTGAGGTAGGTCTCTGCCAGCGGATTTGTCATCGCTGCAATTTAGTCTATGCAAGTGAATCACCAAGGATATGCAACTTTTTGTTGCTCTGCCTTTGGATTCCACCTATCTGTCTCATTTTTTACTCTCAACTTTCTTAAGAGAAAACCTTAAAAACAAAAATCCGTAACACCATTCCATGCATAAAAAAACTCATGCTCATTTATAAAAAAGTTCTCATATAAAATCTCACATATAAAAACCTCTTATATAAAAAATATCACACTCATGTAAACTCACTCAAACCTCATCCACTTAATATCTCCTTTATATTTCAACTCATGCAAATCACACTCATGCATGCATGCAAATCACAACTACCTCACTCTCAAATAATAAAGGTGATACCACTTTAATAAAAAGATTTATAACTTCACACATCCATCCACCTTTATTAAATTATTTTGCTATCCTGTAAACCTTTCATAAAATAAGAAACTCTTCCCCCTTTT
Organism: Picea sitchensis; assembly: GCA_010110895.2. NCBI lineage: Eukaryota > Viridiplantae > Streptophyta > Pinopsida > Pinales > Pinaceae > Picea > Picea sitchensis. The sequence goes on along the minus strand of SNQJ01S0000075.1, from coordinate 329,319 downwards.
TAAAAAATAAACTCATGCATTAACTCATGCAAATCCTCAAGCACATCCAGCTTTCAACACTCCAATAAAGAACAAAACCTCAAACTAGAACCTTCACGATTTTCAACCGCATGATAACCTTCATGATTTTCAAACTCCACACATGAAAAACTTATGAAAACCTTCACGATTTTCCTTTAAACTCCACGCATGCAAAAAATATTAGCGGTAAAAAAATGAAAAAAAAATCACTTCATGTAAAACTCACAATTTGGGGTTTCCGCACCTCACGCTACCTTAGAGTGCGTGGAGTTCGCACCTCATGCTTTACTTGGGTGGGGAAATCGTTAAATCCTTCTGCACTGTAATACATAACTTGACTACGGAAATATGAGGTTTTCGATTGCACGGTAACTTTGAGTAGTATGTCGCCGCACCTTTCAAGAGGAGGGACCTGCGGACTTCAAGAAATTTACGCACCTCACCCCGTGGCTCTAATACCAAGATAAAATATGAGAAAACAACACACACAGGTGAGGTTATGCTCACTTCTATATTATTCAATGAAGATTGATTACATCATTATATAGGAAACTAACATACTTAGACTGTTACAACAAACTCAAGATAACTAGACTCTATTTACGCTACTGACTCAGTGAACTGACGTTTACAAGTGACTATTACTCCATTATTTTCAAGTCTCCAAACTGTTAAATTTGACAGCCATAGGCTTTACCAATTCGCAGCAAACACACATAAAAATGGAAAATATTAAAAACACAGTCATTTACATGGTTCGCCCAACCTCGGGCTACCTCCACCAAGCAGGTATCGATGTTATCTTATTATTCAATAATGGAGATGTTACAGTTATATAATCCCTTCTCTCTTCTCACATTCACCCAGGTCTCCCCTATGCATGCTCCAACGGAATTGATGCATGCACAACTGAATTGAACAAAGCGAAGCTGAGGTAGACGATGGATCCTCAAATTTGGGGTTCTGTTGTCAACCGTTTCAACAATCTCCACCTTGACAACAAATTTATTTGATACCTTGCTCATTATTTTACTATAGCACTTTTTTTGCAAGCCAAGAGAAGCCAAGCACCATCGTAGCTTCTCTAAAAGTACTGGGTTTTTGAACATGTCTACGCATTTCTCTTTTGTATGAACTTTTTCAAGAGAAACTCCACCTTCATCGATGACCTGACTTACAAAATGGTACTTAATAGGAATATGTTTATTTTTACTGTGGTAGGCTGGATTCTTGGCCAAGTGAATAGCACTTTGACTATCACAAAGTAGCTTTACTTTGTCCTGCATCCTTCCAAACTCACCAAACAAACCTTTTAACCAAACTGCCTCTTTCCAAGCATGTGAAGCAGCTATGTATTCTTCTTCTGTAGTGGATAAAACAACAATGCTCTGTAGCTTTGACATCCAACTAATAGCTCCACCTGCAAGAGTAAATACATATCCTCAAGTCGACCTTCTTTTTTCCAAATTACCTGCAAAATCAGAATCAACATATCCACAGACTAATTCACAACCATTGTTATAAGTGATACAATAGTAATTTGTGCCTCTCAAATACCAAAGCACCTATTTCACTGTTGCCCAATGCTCTTTACCTGGATTTTCCATATACCTGCTGACAACCCAAACTGCATGTGAAATTTCTAGCCTTGTACTAACCATCACATACATTAGACTTCCTACTGCATTAGCATATGGTATTCAAGACATATATTTCTTTTCTTCTTTTGTACTAAGACATAAACTTGAAGAAAGATTAAAATGGGAAGCCAAAGGAACTGAACCTGGTTTCACATCGTTCATACCAAAACTCAAAAGTATCTTCTCAACATACTTCTGTTGTGACAACCAAAGATTACTATTCCTCATGTCTTTGAATATCTCCATGCCCAAAATCTTCCTTCCTGTTCCTATATATTTCATATTGAACATATTAGCCATTTGAGCCTTTAACCAGTTGATATCATTTATGCTTTTGCTTGCTAAAATAATATTGTCAACATATAATACTAAGATAATGAATATGTCATTATTCAATTTCTTAAAGTAAACACAATGATCATACTCACTCCTTGTATAATTTTGGCTCATCATGAAAGAGTCAAATTTATTGTACCATTGTCTGGGCGACTGCCTCAGACCATACAATGATTTCTTGAGCCTGCAAAAAATTTCTTGTTGTGATTCTGAACGAACCCTTTAGGTTGTTCCATGTAAATCTCCTCATCCAAATCTCCATGTAAGAAAGCAGTCTTAACATCTAGCTGCTCCAACTCCAAATCAATTAATGCAACCAATGCTAACATACTTCGAATTGAAACGATTTTAACAACTGGTGAAACAATCTCATGATAGTCAATACCTTCTTTATGAGAATATCATTTTGCAACCAACCTTACTTTGTACCTTTCTACCTTATCATCAACACCCTTCTTCAGCTTGTAGACCCACTTGCAACCTACAATTTTCCTATCTTTTGGAAGTTCTACCAGGTCCCATGTGGCATTCCTCTCTAATGCCTTCATTTCATCCTTCATTGCTTCTTTCCATTTATCACTGTTAGAACCCTTCACATCTTCTTGATAGCACGAAGGTTGATCATCATTAGTACTTAAAGAAACCGATGAAACAAAATCATCATACCTTCTTGGAGGATTTCTAACCCGCATAGACCTCCTTAGGGAAGTTTGTGGCTCATCCACATTATGTTGATTGTTATCATCAACCATGTCTTCCTCTACAGGAAACTCTTCATGAACATCTTCATAAACTTGTTCATGTTCACTTTCATTTGTATTTGAACTAGTTTCAAACTGAATCTGTTGATACTTAGTTACTTCTTCTTGTTTCATTTGAACATCTACATCTGATTTGATGAGAGATGATTCATTAAATATTACATCTCTGTTAATGGTGATCTTGTGGGCAGTAGTATCCCACAACTTGTACCCCTTAATACCATCACCATATCCAACAAAGATAAGCCTTTTTATTTTGGATCTAGTTTAGAACGTTGATGTTTCGGAATTAGAACATAGGCTTTACAACCAAAAACTTTAAGATTAGAATAATTACAAGGGTGACCTATCCATACCTCTTTAGGAATATTGCACTCTATTGTTGTTTATGGTGATCGATTCACCAGATAACAAGCTATAGTTATTGCTTCCACCCATAGTTCCTGCTGCAAGTTGGCGTTACTAAGCATAGTCCTTGCTCTCTCTAGAAGAGTCTTGTTCATGCGTTCAACAACTCTGTTTTTCTGAGTAGTATAGGCAATGGTTTTATGCCTATCAATCCCAAAATCCTTGCAATAATTTTCAAATTCCATTGACGTAAATTCACCACCATTATCAGTTCTTAAACATTTAATGGACCTACCAGTTCTCTTTTCCACTAAAGCTCTAAATTGCTTGAAAACAACAAATACATCAGCCTTTCCTTTCAACATATAGACCCAAACCTTTCTAGAAAAATCATATATAAAAGTTACAAAATATGATGATCCTCCATATGAAATAGTAGGGGATGGTCCCCAAATATCAGAATGGATATAGTCAAGGATTCCTTCACTGGTGTGTCTTCCAGTTTTAAATTTTTTCCTATTTTTTTTTTCATAAATGCAGTGTTTGCAGAAATCTAAGTTTAAAGACTTTAGACTAGGAAGTAAATTGCGATCAATTAATACCTTTAATCTGTGTCCTCTCATATGGCCCAATCGTTGATTCCACAGTCGAATAGAATCACCATCGTTCTTAGATACAATTTTTGCATTATCTGACTCAGTTCTTCCTTCTAACAGAAACAGGTTACCAACCTTCTTCGCTTTCATAACCAATAGGATTCCTTTGTAGACCTTCATAACTCCACCTTGAACAATACTCTTATATCCTCTAGTGTCTAAGACTCCCAAATAAATTAGGTTCTTCCTAAGCTCAGGTACATGTCTCACATCAGTTAGTATTTTAACAATTCTATCAAACATCTTAATTCGATGCTACCAATTCCCACAACTTTACACGAGATATCATTTCCCATGTAAAATATTCCATCATCTATAGATTGGTCAGTAACAAACCAGTGTCTATGAAAACACATGTGATTTGAAGCACCGGAATCTAATAACCATTGTTGATCATGACGTGAACCAATACTAATTGATAAAATTTCATTAGTCATACCTGAACCTGTTGTTGAACATGTTTCAATTGCGTTCGCTTCCTTCATTTATTTTGAAGGGTCGTCTTTGGAGGCTTGTTGTCACTTCCAACAGTCCTTCTTCAGGTGTCCCTATTTGCCACAAAACCATCACTTAAGATTTCTATTTTTTCCCTTCGACTTTGACCGAGAGAAATCCCTCTGACCCTGTCCTCTTTCTTTAGGTATGCCTTTGACCATCATCGCCTCAAATGTAGAGGTTTCTTAATTGGTTTTCTTCCTTGTTTCCTCAGACAGTAGTGCTCCAACAATAACATCAAACTCAATAATTTTTATTGTGTTGAAACTAATAGAGGTAACAAAGTGATCCCATGACACGGGAAAATAACACAATAATGTAATTGCCTTGTCTTCAGAATCGAATTTTACTCCCGTGCTAGTCAACTAAACTAAGAGAGTATTAAAAGTATTTAAATGATCAACTATTTTCGTACCTTCCTTCATGCACAAACTATACAATTTCCTTTTCAAGAAGATCATGTTCGTCAAGGATTTCGTCATATACATGCTTTCCAACTTTGTCCATAAACCAGTTGTTGTCTTCTCCACAACAATGTTGAACAAAACATGATCGGTCAAACACAGGCATATGGCACTCAGTGTTCTCGCATCGATATCATCCCAGTCTTCATCTATTATGGTCGCGGGTTTCTTTTCTTCTCCCAAAGGCGCCTTGACCATGCCTTGTTGCATGAGCAGATCATGCATCTTAACCTTCCAAATCTTGAAGTTGTTTTTTCCATTGAACTTCTAGATTTAAAACTTAGCACTCTAAGTTTTCTCCATCTTAGGCGCTCTCATATTTCTGAACCTCTGTTGCTCCAAGTATTTCCGCGACGCTTGTTAATCCGCTCCTTTCTGTGGGATCATAAAAGAATATACTTCTCCATGCAGGCTCAACTCACCACAAAATTATGTAAATCTTCATCGTATTATCTCGACATAGGTATTCCAAAAATTGCTTAATGTAGTGCGCTACTGTACGAAATGTGAAAAAAAATTTCCAAACCTGGACTCACGCCTGACAATCTTGTCCTTCGCTATTGTTGTCACTTGACCCAAGTGTAAAATCAACAAATGTCTGAGTCCACATCTGAATCTAAGAGGCCAACACACCCTCTACCATCAAAACACTTTCGACGCTCCCATCCAGAGGTTAGACGTGCGTTGGTTTCAAAAAACATGATTTTGGTAAGTCCACTACTAAATTAGTGCTCCCTCTAGCAACAGACCCAAGTGCTGATGGTAGAACGATGCTCCCACAAAGAAAATGAAAATGGTGCCTCCTCAACATGGATGCCTCAGTGCTAATGCAAACCAACGACGCTCAGTGTACCAAACGACCCACACGCGGATATGTTGCACGCTCCTTCACCTTGCTCAGTCCATGTGCACCAATCGCCAGTCCACGCTTCACGCAACAATGTTTTTCTCCACAACAAAAAAACTTTCCCGAGCTCTGATACCACTTGTTAAATTTGGCAGCCACGGTCTTTACCAATTCACAACAAACACACACATAAAAATGGAAAAAATTAAAAACACAGTCATAATTTATGTGGTTCGCCCAACCTCGGGCTACTTCCACCAAGAAGGTATCGATGTTATCTAATTATTCAATAATGGAGATGTTATAGTTATATAATCCCTTCCCTCTTCTCACATTCACCCAGGTCTCTCTTATGCATTCTCCAGCGGAATCGATGCATGCACAACCGAATCGAACAAAGTGGAGATGAGGTAGACAACGGATCCTCGAATTCGGGGTTCTGTTGTCAATTGTTTCAACACAAACTGCTGGTAAAATCCGTCATAGAAATCTAGTTAAACTACTGGAGTTCTGGGTGGGCAAGGACTGTAGTTTCATTTTGTATGAGTATATGCCCAATAGTAGCCTGAATAAAAAAATTCACGAGATGAAACCTCCTCCAATGTTGAGATGGGATGTTCATTACATAATAGCCATTGGAAATGCCCATGGGCTCTCATACCTTCACCATGACTGATGTCCTACGATCATACACAAAGAGATCAAGCCCAGAAACATACTGATGGATTCAGATATGGAACCCCACATTTCTGATTTTGGGATTGCATGACTCGTGGACATGATATCCTTGTCTTCTAACACTTGAACCTATGGTACTTTGGGTTACATGGCACCAGGTAAACCATTTTTTTTGTTGGGTTTTTTGGCATGAATCTGAATCGAACTTGTTTATGATTATGGGTTTTTTGTCTGTTTTATAGAACGTGGGCTTACAGGGAGGAAAAGCCAAAATATGGACGTTTACAGTTACAGAGTGGTGGTGTTGGAGTTGATAATGAGAAAGAAGGCATTAATGGATTTGATTTTTGCAGAGGGGATGGACATAATCAGTTGGGTGAAGTCCCATGCTGATGATGATTATTCTAATTTCATGGTGGATGAAGGATTGCAAGAGGAATTCATAGAATCCTAAGAGAAAGCAAAGATCGTGGGTACGGTTCGAATCGCATTGAAATGCACAGTTGCGAAGGCATAGGAGAGGCTAAGCATGAGACAAGTGGTAGATATGCTGAGAGCGCTGAGGCATGTGAATCCAATATCAAGAAATTCAAATGCCAAAGGGAAATTTGTTTTGGGGGAGCCATCCACTTCTAGTGGAAGGAATGAGATGAGTGTGTGAAGAGTGTAATGATCCCAAGCCAAATTCTTTCTTGGAATCACTAACTACTACTAATTTATTGAGTTATTAAGTGCATACAAGATTCATCAACACCTGGAGATCACAATATATTCAAGATGTAGAAGCACAAGCAAAGATCTGACCTTT
>SNQJ01S0000075.1:290116-312867 GCA_010110895.2 Picea sitchensis | reverse complement strand
CTTATTTAATCAAAATAAGTCTTTATATTATTCTACCGTGTGAAAGCTAATTATAATATCATATTGTAAATAGTTTTATATTTTCTATATTTTAGTTTTCTTCTAATCCATGCCGTCCTTATTGACATAACTTAGATTTTCTTATTTGAAATGAAGTGTTGCCATAAGAATATATGTTCTTCGAATCTGGTATATAACAAATTTTAAATGTTAATTTTTATATATACAAAATCATAGATCTTAAATATCATAAACATCTTCTAAATATTAATAATAATTATAATTATAAGGGATGGTCATTTTCTAAATATTAATAATAATTATAATTATAAGGGATGGTCATTTTCTTTTAACAAAAGAGAAAAAATTGGAATTTTATCTAATAATCAATATAAAACTTATGTGTTTTTCCACGAATTGTTTCTAGCAGTCAATTTCAATATAGATTCATTGATCATAATTGGAGATTCTAAAATTATCGTCAAAGTCATGGTTCATGAGACCGAAAGACAATAGACTTTAATCCATCATTGTTAGAATCATCAAAGCAGTCCAACTTATGGCGAGGGTTTAATTTTTTTTTTAATAAGAACTAGTAAATTATATTATAAAAAATGGTTGCAACATGTTGGCAACACTGTAATACATATATAAAGTTTGCAATATTATTCAAATGTATGTCCAAAAGATTATACAAGGTTTACTAATGTTCTTTGAATTTTTTTTCCAGATGTATTTATTGTTGTAGATCCTATAAAAGACACCTAATATATTGATAATTTTAAAAAACTTTTTCTAAAAAAAGATACGATGACTCGTTTCTTCGTCCAATCCTCTAGTGTTGCATGTTGGTTCCTATTCTTCAATGTCCATGTCTTATTTCATATAAATTACTATGTTTTCATCCCTATTTTCCCCATGTTTTGGGATCCTTTGGTTGGAAGCCATTGAATGAGCATCCTTGTTCATGGTTTCTACCATTTTTTTTTAGGAGATTGCACACCGTCTCCAAAGTAGCTAACTATTGTTTGACTTGTAAAAGGGTGTTGATAATTTATACTATTTGCACCATACATTGTTTCTCGAAATCACTAAATTTGGAAATTAGAGAGAAAATGGAAGCTCTATTTCCTCGCACCATATTCTCATGGGACCTTAAAATTCTCCTTAACTCTAATAAGTCATGAGGTTCCATAATGCTCAGGAAGACTCAAGGCAATGGGGATATGAGATGACAAACTTCCTATCTTTGCACTGAAGAAGAACCATAAGAAATTCCCAGGGACCAAAAGACAACACTTTGCCAACAAATAGCTGGGCCTTTGAAACTTAGAAGAAATAGTGTGTTCCAACTTTTAACCTAGGAGGAAAAACTCTACCCCAAATGAGGAAACTGAAAGGAGGGAGGATAGACTAAAGGCAATAATGGGTCATACAAAGAACAAATTTTAGATGAGAACGTTGAACTAATATTCAGGTCAAAAGGACACCAACCAAAACTAAGAGTCCAATCCCAGAATGCTAAAGCCAATGGTGAATTTCCAAGATTTAAATAATCGAAGGTTTTGGATTTAAATGAAATTTTCCAAAAACAAAGAGGATTGAGCTACTACCAGTCACAAACCAAGCCCTGTAAAAATTTAGTTCCATAAAAAACAATGAGAAGAGGAACATACCAAGGGCCAACTTGAAAAGAAGCAAGCGTAAAAGACCAATGTCCTCCAGACTAATTGTAACTCACCTTTCCTCTATTATTCCCTCCTCGTGATGAGATAACTCCATGGATTCAAAACCACTTTTCCTCGTAGCCCGAAACATGTGTGAGGGGATGTTGAGACTCTTCATGTTAAATGTTTTTCCTTAGCGACTGAGCTTGTGTGCTAGGAACAAATGTTGAGTTATGAGCAAAGTACTTATCAATGAATTGAAAATTAAAGAATGGCTTGGATAGATTGGAGTCGATTTACCCATAGAAGACCAATTTTAACTTCGTTTCCAAGTTAGCCATTGCATCATCTTGTTTGTTATTTCTCTGGAGGACATGAAAATTTGTTATTTCTGGAAACTTTGAAGCTTCATATGTTGTGCTCTAACCATAATTAAGTTAAGTCTAGCTTGTAATCCCCTATGCATTTCTTGATCATATTCATGATAGTTATGGTGGATTGATCTATTCTATTGCTAACCTTAGTCCCTATAGTAACGAGTATATGAAGGCTTCCTCTTTAATCTCATATTTCCAAGCACACGAAACCTAATAATGTAAATATGTTAACCATATTCAAAGGCCATTGCAAATCTATAGAATGAAGGCTGATTTGTAGCATCTTGCACGATAGGTATGGCCAATGGAGGAGTCTATTGCAAATAAATCTGGGAGGGGGCGAAGATATGCTCGAGAGCTCATTTTTGTGTAGAATGGCGCTTTCTACAACTGAGTATGAGGGAGATGTGTAATTCCTTCTGTATTCAACATGGAGTTGACATGTGGTATTAAGAAAAATATTAATAACAAAAAAAATATTTCGATGTAATTTCTTCAATGCTTTATATGGAGTTGACATGTGACATTTATATAATATGAATAAGAAAAAAATTGTATATATATATATAAAGCAATTGAAAGTAAAAAAAATTGTATCGTGATAAAAACTGTATAGTTAAGTATGGATACAAAAATTCTTATTTGGCGGCTAGGTGTTTGCTACTTTTCTGTATGAAAGATGTGTAATTCCTTCATTGTTTAATATGGAGTGAACACTTGCCATTTAAAAAAATATTAGTAACAAATAAAATATTTCAATATCAAGTTTATTATATAGAAAGACTCTTTTTAGAGCCCAGTATGAGGCAGATTCCTAATTCCATCTATGCTCAACATGGATTTGACATATGACATATTAAAAACTATTAACTCCATTTTAACTCCAGATTTATCATGCCAATGCAAACCTTTTTTAGAGTAATAAACTTGAGAAAATGTCTGCATCTTAAAGGATTTGAGGGTAGATCCATCTTAACTTTAGATAAACCCCTCTAGATGCAAACCTCATCAAATCCCTCGAGATGTAAATCTTTTTTTAGAGTACAAAACTTGAAATACTCTAAAAAACGATTTGCATCTAGAAAGATTTAATGAGGTTTACATCTTGAAAGATTTAATGCCTCTGTTAAACTAGGAGAAAGCAAATTAATAAAAAATAATTCATATTATATGAAAAGGGAGTAGAATTGGATTGAATAAAAACCCAAACAAAATATCAGGTCTAGAAGATAGAAATATCAAGTCAAGAATATAGAGGGTTTCATCCTAGACGAAGCTACCACCACAACTGAAGCAAGAGAAACTAGGTGTAATAGAGGAATGAACATGGAAAATATCCTAATTGAAGGGCAAAAAAAACATTGAAGGGCTAAAACACGACTATAACCAAAAGACAAGACGAGGTAGCCATTGGAACCAAAAGAAGCACCAACAACTAGCTTAGAGAGGAACCCTAGCCGTAAACCAAGCTTGATAGTTGCCATGTCATCTGCGCGGTAATTGACAAATTAAAATAGTTAGTCAACAATACTTTTTATGTAATTTTTAAATTTTAATGTTTTAAAAACTTATACCCACTAATTTCAATAGCAAAAAAGTCTGAAAAGAGAAATACTAACTATATTTACATCGAAAGGAGTATACTTATTGGAGATGGGCACAATTAATCAGCTTTTAATCTAAAATTCTAATCTCATGGCTAATAATTGAAGATGCTGGCATATTTTTAGTCGTCCTCCCAAATCAATGAATGTGATTTACTCTTCATAACTTCCTTGTATTTTTTAATGCATCAGTTAACCTGTTTACTTTTTAACATTTACCTAATCATATTAAGAAATTACTGTACCACCATATGATTGCCACGTTTAACTGATTAACCTTTGAAATTACCACTTAACTTTTGGATTTCCTCAGCTCTATGTGCGTTTCAGCGTTCACCAACCACAATACCAACCCTATGTGCGTTTGGACATTCACCAACCACCAGCCACTTTGCTGCTGTGCTAGTGTTAACTCTGTTAGAATCAATTTAATACTCTTCACTCTGCATCAACCACTAACGATATTGTCACCTTTAAATTGGCATATTCAATTGGTAAAGAAATATTTTTTCATTTCTTTTTCTAGTTTCCCACTTTAATCGTTTTCCTGAGGAAACTAAAACAGTGAGGAATTGAACCAGTAACGCTGCACTACCATCTGTCATTGTTGATTGGCTAGATTTTAAAATTAAAAATTGATTAAATGTTGTATCATGGAGTGGTTAGCACAGTGAATCTAATTTAATTTTCGACTTCAGAGAAAATGCCATACTTCTATTAGGCACTCTCAATTATCGTTTCACACGTCAACTAAAATGTGGATTCAGATCTCTTCTCTGTCTCATCAAACGGTGAAGTGCCTGCTATCTTCCAGAAATAATAAAATAGTGTCGGCACCTCTGGTTGAACTTTGCTCTGCGGGAGGTAGGGCAACAATTTGTTCGAAGGGGGATTCCTCCAGAGATTGGGAACTGTCAGAGCTTGAGGCGATTGAGACTCGGCCACAACCGTTTGACTTGTGTTATCCCTGTTCAGTTTCTGGGTTCGAATCTTAAGATCGACTATCTGGATATGAAGGATAATAATCTGCAAGGTGAAATACCAACAAGCTTAGGGCAGAGAAAAAATTTGAGCTCCATTGACCTGTCCATGAATAGATTGAGCGACATCATTCCTCCATAATTGGGGCAAATCTCCAATCTCCAACAACTCAATCTCTCATCCAACAAATTGACGGGCCTGCTGCCTCCAGAACTCGGTAAATGTCATCTTTTGTACTCAGTCGACTTGGCTTTTAATTCACTGAATGGCTCAATACTAGAGCAGTTAGGCAGTCTAAAGCAATTGGAATATCTAGTTATTCAAGGGAATCATTTAAGGGGAAGCATTCCGGACTGGTTCTCGAACTTCGAGCAGTTACTGGAGCTTAATCTGGGAGGAAACGAATTTGAAGGTCGAATCTCGTCATCGATTGGAAGTTTATAGAATCTGGTTGTTGCTCTGAATCTCAGCAACAACAGACTGAACGGGGAAATTCCAACATCTCTGGGGAACATCAATAAACTTGAGAGCCTAGATTTGTATCCAACAATCTCTCGGGATACATTCCTTCAACGTTTAACGGGCTTGTGTCATTGCTTCGAGTAAACATCTCCAATAACCAGCTCATGGGATTCATACCCTCCTCATGGTTGAGGTTTGCGAGTTCAAATTACTCGAGCTTATTCATTGGCAACCCCGGGTTGTGTTTGCCAGAATAAGGCCAAAATACTTGTAAATTCAGGAGGGATTCAGTTGATTGCACTGATGAGCAGAACAAGATAAGACGAGGCAACTGCCCTGTAAATGTCATCCAAATTGAATCAAATTCTGCAAGCTACGGAGAATCTGAGCGAGAGATATGTAATAGGCAGAGGCTCCCATGGGATTGTTTACAGAGTAGACTTCCCGTCGGGGAAAGTGTATGCCTTGAAAAGAATTGCATTTAGTGATGAAGATAGGAAACGGGATTGATGAGAGAACTCCAAGATAAAATATGAGAAAACAACACACACATGTAAGGCTACGCTCACTTTTATATTATTCAATGAAAACTGATTACATCATTATATAGGAAACTAACTTACTTAGATAGTTACAACAAACTCCAGATAACTGGACTCTACTTACGCTACTGACTGGTGAACTGATGTTTACATGTGACTATTACTCTATTATTTCCAAGTCTCCCCCTTAATGGAGAATGGATTGACTTCTACACCTAACATCTCCCTAAATAGCTCAAACTTAATCTTTCCAAGAGGCTTAGTGAAAATATCATCAACATTTTCACAAGTATTACAATATACAAGAGCTATTTCATTGGACTGCAACTTTTCTCTGACAAAACTGAGCATCAACATGCTTTGTTCTTGTATGAAAAATCAGATTATTCGCCAGCTTGATTGAACTTTGATTATCACATTTGATCATCATAAGTTCCTTTCGTTCTTCTCCAACATCTTGAAGAAGTCTTCTTAACCAAACAGCTTCACAAGTTGCTACACACAAGGATTTATATTTTTCTTCAGTAGAAGACAAAGATACAGTAGGTTGTTTTTTACTGCTCCATGAAACAACCCCGGATCCAATGCCAAATGCATATCGAGTGGTTGATCTTCGATCATCCGGATTGCCAGCCCAATTAAAATCTGAGTAACCTGTGAATTCAATATCAGATGCATCAGTATATTTAATACCATAATCAGGTGTTCCTTTTAGATACCTGAGTACCACCTTTGTTGCATTCCAATGGATTTATAGAGGTTTCGCCATAAACTAACTTAACACACTCATAGAGTATGCAATATCAGGTCGAGTTGTGGTGAGATAATTCAAACTACTCACCATCTGTCTATACATAGTACCATTCACCTCCTTCAAACCATCAACACAAGAAAATTTCACATTTTGTTGCATGGGAACAATAGAAGACTTACACTAATCCATTTTAAATCTCTTAAGTACTTCTCTGACATACTTACTCTGACAAACAAAAATTTGGTCTGCATTTCTCCAAACTTCAAGACCTAGGTAGTAATGTAACTCACCAAAATCTTTCATTTCAAAAACTTTTGACAACTGCTCCTTGATTGCATCAATTAATTTCTCTGCATTTCCTGTAATTATCAAATCATCAACATATAATGAAATCAATACTATATATCCATGTTCATCAAATTTGGTATACAGATTTGGATCACTTTTGCTCCTCATAAAACCCTTTTGGAAAGAAAGAGTATATTTTCTCATACCATGACCTAGGTGCCTGTTTTAGTCCATACAATGCTTTCTTTAACTTACAAACTAAGTGTTCTTGCCCTTTTTTCACAAACCCTTCAGGTTGAGTAAGGTAAGCCTCCTCCTTTAACTCACCATTCAAACATGCAGATTTAACATCTAATTGGTGCAACTTCCAATGATACTTTGTAGCTAAAGAAATTAACAATCTGATAGTATTCAATTTAGATACTAGTGCAAATGTTTTAGCATAATTAATACCTTTTGTTTGTGAATATCCTGTTGCCACTAGTCTAGCCTTGTATTTGTCTATACTACCATCTGATTTAAACTTGGGTTTGTATATCCATTTGCATCCAATGGGCTTCTTATGTTTAGGCAATTCAGTCAATTCCCAAGTATTATTTTTCATTATAGATTCACATTCTTCCTCCATTGCATTTCGTCATTCATCATGTTCATTTTATTCATCAAAACTCATGGGTTCTATGACATTTGAGATGCTACTCATTAGGGCATAGTCTTTATACTTTTCAGGGAGTTGAACCTGTCGTGAAGATCTTCTCAACTGGGTATCTTCCTCCCCACTTTGTGAAGAACTATCTTCGCCTCTAGGTGAACTGTGACTGCTTGAATTGTCTATATCACTGAGTCCTTCTTGTTTCTGATGTTGTTGTCACTACGGTTGTGTCTGCTGTTGTGGTGGCTACTGTTGTGACGGTTGTTGTTCCTCTTCTTTAACTCCTTCATCAAGAAGTCTATGCCATTCTTCATGACTATTATTTCCATGATTTCCTGCTTTCTGCTCATGGAAAAGTACATCTCTACTCGCAAATACTTTGTGAGTAGAAGGATCAAACAGTTTGTATGCTTTGAATTCAGAACAGTACCCAATGAAAATACATTTAATCGGCTTTAGCATCCAATTACTTCCTATTCTCCTTTGGAATATGAGCAAAAGCCTTAACACCCAAATACTTTCAAATTATGAACTGCAGGTTTGGAGCCATACAAGGCTTCGAAAGGAGTAACATTATCAAGACACCTTGTTGGACTCCTATTCTTTAAATAAACTACAATATTTATGGCTTCGGCCCAAAATGCATTCGATATATTATTACCTTTCATCATACTGTGTGCACACTCTACCAGAGTTTTGTTTTTCCTTACAGCGACTTCGTTCTATTGTGGAGTGTGAGGTGTTGTAAACTGTTGTACTATTCCATGATCTTTGCAATATTTGATGAAGTCCCTTAATTTATACTCTCCCCCTTGATCCGAACGGAGGATTTTGATGGATTTTCCCATCTGCTTTTCCACCATGGTTCTGAATTCCTTAAAGTACTCGAAGACATCACTTTTTCTTCTAAGGAAGTAAACCCATGTGTATCTCGTGCAATCATCAATAAATAAAAGAAAGTAAAATGCATCTCCTAAAGACCAAGTTTGCATAGGCCCGGAAACATCAATATGCACAAGATCTAACACATCTCTCTTTTTCCTATCAGGATTAGAGGAGAATTCATCTCTGTGCATCTTTCCTAATGCACATCCATCACAAGTAACATTCTCATTCTTTAACATGGGAAGTCCTTCAACCATATTCTTTTTTTGTAATAACAATAAATTAGGATGATTGATGTGACAATACCTTTGATGCCAACGAATATATGTTGGCATAGTTGCATAAGTCAGTGCGCGATGTGCTTTGATGGTAACATCAAGTTTGTATAGGCCTCCTTCTCTGACTCCCATTGCAACAGTTTTGAAATGTTCCAGCAGATCCTTCACTATGCAATAATTCTTGAAGAACTCAACCTTCAAGTCATGATCTGTAATGGTGGACACAGAGATCAATTTTTTTTTTATTCCTGGCACATAAACAACATTGCGAGTGTGACGAACTGTACCATTCGACAATGCCATAGGAATGTCTCCATATCCCTTGATCTGATGAGCACGGTCATCACCAAGACATATTCTAGCTCCATTCTGTGTTTTTAAAATTAGTATACCACATCTTATTGCATGTCATACGTACTGATGCTCTGAAATCCACAAATCAAGCATCATAATCATCTGTTTCAGTAGATAAAGCAACATTAGACACAAATAGCCTAAGATCCCGTGAATCAAAATTCGGGGGTTCATCAATATCATCACTAGCAATGAATAATCTGAGATCATGATTTGAGGATTTTTCTGCATAATGACCTGAATGTGTTCTAGGTTTATTCCTAGCCTCATCACTCTTTTTCTTATGATAGTCTTTAACAATATGTCCAGGTTGACCACAATAAAACCAACTGTTTGACTCATTCTTGTCAGATTGCATACCTTGATTTGGAGATTGTCTTCTCTACGATGAACTGCCTCTCTACCATGAACCGCCTCTCTCCCATGAACTGCCTCCTCTACCTCTTTCTCCTCATCTCCCTCTCGCAGATCTCTTATTTGACCATAGTGCCAAATATTTATTATGAGGCTTCAGATTTCCGCGCCTCTCTTCCTCTTGCAGAAAAATACATGTCAGTTCTTCAAACGTAGGAGGTTTCTCCCTTGCTGCGAGACCTGTTATGAACATATGATAATCTTCTAGCATACCATTTAAGGTAATAATGACCAGACCAGTATTGGAAATAGTTTCCCCTATATTTACTAGCTTGTATTTCACCTCTTTAATACGACCCAAAAATGAACTAACAGATTCATTTCCATCCATCTTAATGCCTAGCAATTTAGTTTTCAGGAACAAAATGCGATTTGTGTTGCTAGTTTCATACAATGTTTTAAGTGTTGTCCACGTTGTAGCAGAAGTTGTAGCTTCTCTAATATGTGGAATTATGTTATCTTTAATTGACATGCACAACAATACCTTTGCCTTGTTTTCGCACCTGCATCCGCATAAGGTTTCACTTCAGCTCCCTTCGCAATGTTCCAGACACCATATCCTTCCATGAGCGTCTGCATCTTGAATTTCCAGTTAATGAAATTCGAGTCATCTAACTTGTTGTCTTCGTTGAGGTAGGTCTCTGCCAGCGGATTTGTCATCGCTGCAATTTAGTCTATGCAAGTGAATCACCAAGGATATGCAACTTTTTGTTGCTCTGCCTTTGGATTCCACCTATCTGTCTCATTTTTTACTCTCAACTTTCTTAAGAGAAAACCTTAAAAACAAAAATCCGTAACACCATTCCATGCATAAAAAAACTCATGCTCATTTATAAAAAAGTTCTCATATAAAATCTCACATATAAAAACCTCTTATATAAAAAATATCACACTCATGTAAACTCACTCAAACCTCATCCACTTAATATCTCCTTTATATTTCAACTCATGCAAATCACACTCATGCATGCATGCAAATCACAACTACCTCACTCTCAAATAATAAAGGTGATACCACTTTAATAAAAAGATTTATAACTTCACACATCCATCCACCTTTATTAAATTATTTTGCTATCCTGTAAACCTTTCATAAAATAAGAAACTCTTCCCCCTTTTTAAAAAATAAACTCATGCATTAACTCATGCAAATCCTCAAGCACATCCAGCTTTCAACACTCCAATAAAGAACAAAACCTCAAACTAGAACCTTCACGATTTTCAACCGCATGATAACCTTCATGATTTTCAAACTCCACACATGAAAAACTTATGAAAACCTTCACGATTTTCCTTTAAACTCCACGCATGCAAAAAATATTAGCGGTAAAAAAATGAAAAAAAAATCACTTCATGTAAAACTCACAATTTGGGGTTTCCGCACCTCACGCTACCTTAGAGTGCGTGGAGTTCGCACCTCATGCTTTACTTGGGTGGGGAAATCGTTAAATCCTTCTGCACTGTAATACATAACTTGACTACGGAAATATGAGGTTTTCGATTGCACGGTAACTTTGAGTAGTATGTCGCCGCACCTTTCAAGAGGAGGGACCTGCGGACTTCAAGAAATTTACGCACCTCACCCCGTGGCTCTAATACCAAGATAAAATATGAGAAAACAACACACACAGGTGAGGTTATGCTCACTTCTATATTATTCAATGAAGATTGATTACATCATTATATAGGAAACTAACATACTTAGACTGTTACAACAAACTCAAGATAACTAGACTCTATTTACGCTACTGACTCAGTGAACTGACGTTTACAAGTGACTATTACTCCATTATTTTCAAGTCTCCAAACTGTTAAATTTGACAGCCATAGGCTTTACCAATTCGCAGCAAACACACATAAAAATGGAAAATATTAAAAACACAGTCATTTACATGGTTCGCCCAACCTCGGGCTACCTCCACCAAGCAGGTATCGATGTTATCTTATTATTCAATAATGGAGATGTTACAGTTATATAATCCCTTCTCTCTTCTCACATTCACCCAGGTCTCCCCTATGCATGCTCCAACGGAATTGATGCATGCACAACTGAATTGAACAAAGCGAAGCTGAGGTAGACGATGGATCCTCAAATTTGGGGTTCTGTTGTCAACCGTTTCAACAATCTCCACCTTGACAACAAATTTATTTGATACCTTGCTCATTATTTTACTATAGCACTTTTTTTGCAAGCCAAGAGAAGCCAAGCACCATCGTAGCTTCTCTAAAAGTACTGGGTTTTTGAACATGTCTACGCATTTCTCTTTTGTATGAACTTTTTCAAGAGAAACTCCACCTTCATCGATGACCTGACTTACAAAATGGTACTTAATAGGAATATGTTTATTTTTACTGTGGTAGGCTGGATTCTTGGCCAAGTGAATAGCACTTTGACTATCACAAAGTAGCTTTACTTTGTCCTGCATCCTTCCAAACTCACCAAACAAACCTTTTAACCAAACTGCCTCTTTCCAAGCATGTGAAGCAGCTATGTATTCTTCTTCTGTAGTGGATAAAACAACAATGCTCTGTAGCTTTGACATCCAACTAATAGCTCCACCTGCAAGAGTAAATACATATCCTCAAGTCGACCTTCTTTTTTCCAAATTACCTGCAAAATCAGAATCAACATATCCACAGACTAATTCACAACCATTGTTATAAGTGATACAATAGTAATTTGTGCCTCTCAAATACCAAAGCACCTATTTCACTGTTGCCCAATGCTCTTTACCTGGATTTTCCATATACCTGCTGACAACCCAAACTGCATGTGAAATTTCTAGCCTTGTACTAACCATCACATACATTAGACTTCCTACTGCATTAGCATATGGTATTCAAGACATATATTTCTTTTCTTCTTTTGTACTAAGACATAAACTTGAAGAAAGATTAAAATGGGAAGCCAAAGGAACTGAACCTGGTTTCACATCGTTCATACCAAAACTCAAAAGTATCTTCTCAACATACTTCTGTTGTGACAACCAAAGATTACTATTCCTCATGTCTTTGAATATCTCCATGCCCAAAATCTTCCTTCCTGTTCCTATATATTTCATATTGAACATATTAGCCATTTGAGCCTTTAACCAGTTGATATCATTTATGCTTTTGCTTGCTAAAATAATATTGTCAACATATAATACTAAGATAATGAATATGTCATTATTCAATTTCTTAAAGTAAACACAATGATCATACTCACTCCTTGTATAATTTTGGCTCATCATGAAAGAGTCAAATTTATTGTACCATTGTCTGGGCGACTGCCTCAGACCATACAATGATTTCTTGAGCCTGCAAAAAATTTCTTGTTGTGATTCTGAACGAACCCTTTAGGTTGTTCCATGTAAATCTCCTCATCCAAATCTCCATGTAAGAAAGCAGTCTTAACATCTAGCTGCTCCAACTCCAAATCAATTAATGCAACCAATGCTAACATACTTCGAATTGAAACGATTTTAACAACTGGTGAAACAATCTCATGATAGTCAATACCTTCTTTATGAGAATATCATTTTGCAACCAACCTTACTTTGTACCTTTCTACCTTATCATCAACACCCTTCTTCAGCTTGTAGACCCACTTGCAACCTACAATTTTCCTATCTTTTGGAAGTTCTACCAGGTCCCATGTGGCATTCCTCTCTAATGCCTTCATTTCATCCTTCATTGCTTCTTTCCATTTATCACTGTTAGAACCCTTCACATCTTCCTGATAGCACAAAGGTTGATCATCATTAGTACTTAAAGAAACTGACGAAACAAAATCATCATACCTTCTTGGAGGATTTCTAACCCACATAGACCTCCTTAGGGAAGTTTGTGGCTCATCCACATTATGTTGATTGTTATCATCAACCATGTCTTCCTCTACAGGAAACTCTTCATGAACATCTTCATAAACTTGTTCATGTTCACTTTCATCTATATTTGAACTAGTTTCAAACTGAATCTGTTGATACTTAGTTACTTCTTCCTGTTTCATTTGAACATCTACATCTGATTTGATGAGAGATGATTCATCAAATATTACATCTCTGTTAATGGTGATCTTGTGGGCAGTAGTATCCCACAACTTGTACCCCTTAATACCATCACCATATCCAACAAAGATAAGCCTTTTTTTATTTTGGATATAGTTTAGAACGTTGATGTTTCAGAATTAGAACATAGGCTTCACAACCAAAAACTTTAAGATTAGAATAATTACAAGGGTGACCTTACCATACCTCTTTAGGAATATTGCACTCTATTGTTGTTGATGGTGATCGATTCACCAGATAACAAGCTATAGTTACTGCTTCTGCCCACAGTTCCTGTTGCAAGTTGGCGTTACTAAGCATACTCCTTGCTCTCTCTAGAAGAGTCTTGTTCATGCGTTCAACAACTCTGTTTGGCTGAGTAGTATAGGCAATGGTTTTATGCCTATCAATCCCAAAATCCTTGCAATAGTTTTCAAATTCCATTGACGTAAATTCACCACCATTATCAGTTCTTAAACATTTAATGGACCTACCAGTGCTCTTTTCCACTAAAGCTCTAAATTGCTTGAAAACAACAAATACATCAGCCTTTCCTTTCAACATATAGACCCAAACCTTTCTAGAAAAATCATATATAAAAGTTACAAAATATGATGATCCTCCATATGAAATAGTAGGGGATGGTCCCCAAATATCAGAATGGATATAGTCAAGGATTCCTTCACTGGTATGTCTTCCAGTTTTAATTTTTTTCCTATTTTTTTCCATAAATGTAGTGTTTGTAGAAATCTAAGTTTAAAGACTTTAGACTAGGAAGTAAATTGCGATCAATTAATACCTTTAATCCATGTCCTCTCATATGGCCCAATCGTTGATGCCACAATCGAATAGAATCACTATCGTTCTTAGATACAGTTTTCGCATTATCTAACTCAATTCTTCCTTCTAACAGAAATAGGTTACCAACCTTCTTCGCTTTCATAACCGATAGGATTCCTTTGTAGACCTTCATAACTCCACCTTGAACAATACTCTTATATCCTCCAGTGTATAAGACTCCCAAATAAATTAGGTTCTTCCTAAGCTCAGGTACATGTCTCACATCAGTTAGTATTTTAACAGTTCTATCAAACATCTTAATTTGAATGCTACCAATTCCCACAAACACGAGATATTATTTCCCATGTAAACTATTCCATCATCTATACACTGGTCAGTAACAAACCAGTGTCTATGAAAACACATGTGATTTGAAGCACGAGAATCTAATAACCATTGTTGATCATGACGTGAACCAATACTAATTGATAAAACTTCATTAGTCATACCTAAACCTGTTGTTGAACATGTTTCAGTTGCATTCGCTTCCTTCATTTCTTTTGAAGGGTCGTCTTTGGAGGCTTGTTGTCACTTCCAACAGTCCTTCTTCAGGTGTCCCTATTTGCCACAAAACCATCACTTAAGATTTCTATTATTTCCCCTCGACTTTGACCGAGAGAAATCCCTCTCACCATGTCCTCTTTCTTTAGGTATGCCTCTGACCATCATCGCCTCAGATGTAGAGGTTTCTTAATTGATTTTCTTCCTTGTTTCCTCAGATAGTAGTGCTCCAACAATAACATCAAACTCAATAATTTTTGTTGTGTTGAAACTAATAGATGTAACAAAGTGATCCCATGACATGGGAAAAGAACACAATAATGTAATTTCCTTGTCTTCAAAATCGAATTTTACTCCCGTGCTAGTCTACTGAACTAAGAGAGTATTAAAAGTATTTAAATGGTCAACTATTTGCGTACCTTCCTTCATGCACAAACTATACAATTTCCTTTTCAGGAAGATCCTGTTCGTCAAGGATTTCGTCATATACATGCTTTCCAGCTTCGTCCATAAACCGGTTGTTGTCTTCTTCGCAACAATGTTGAACAAAACATGATCGGCCAAACACAGGCATATGGCACTCAATGTTCTCACATCGATATCATCCCAGTCTTCATCTATTATGGTCGTGGGTTTCTTTTCTTCTCCCAAAGGCGCCTTCACCACGCCTTGTTGCACGAGCAGATCATGCATCTTAACCTTCCAAATCTTGAAATTGTTTTTTCCATTGAACTTCTAGATTTAAAACTTAACACTCTAAGTTTTCTCCATCTTAGGCGCTCTCATATTTCTCAGCCTCTATTGCTCCAAGTATTTCTTCCATGCTTGTTAATATGCTCCTTTCTGTGGGATCATAAAAGAATATACTTCTCCATGTAGGCTTGACTCAACACAAAATGATGTAAATCTTCATCGTATTATCTCGACATAGGTATTCCAAAAATTGCTTAATGTAGTGCGCTACTGTACGAAATGTGAAAAAAAAATTCCAAACCTGGACTCACGCTCGACAATCTTGTCCTTCGCTATTGTTGTCACCTGACCCAAGTGTAAAATCAACAAATGTCTGAGTCCACATCTAAATCTAAGAGGCCAACACACCGTCTACCATCAGAACACTTTCGATGCTCCCAGCCAGAGGTTAGACATGTGTTGGTTTCAAAAAACATGATTTTGGTAAGTCCACTACTAAATCAGTGCTCCCTCTAGCAACAGACCCAAGCGCTGATGGTAGAATGATGCTCCCACAAAGAAAATGAAAATGGTTCCTCCTCAACATGGATGCTTCAGTGCTAATGCAAACCAACGACACTCAGTGTACCAAACGACCCACACGCGGATATGTTGCACGCTCCTTCACCTTGCTCAATCCATGTGCACCAATCGCCAGTCCACGCTTCATTCAACAATGCTTTTCTCCACAACCAAAACACTTTCCCGAGCTTTGATACCACTTGTTAAATTTGGCAGCCACAGTCTTTACCAATTCACAGCAAACACACACATGAAAATGGAAAAAATTAAAAACACAATCATAATTTATGTGGTTCGCCCAACCTCGGGCTACTTCCACCAAGAAGGTATCGATGTTATCTAATTATTCAATAATGGATATGTTATAGTTATATAATCCCTTCCCTCTTCTCACATTCACCCAGGTCTCTCCTATGCATTCTCCAACGGAATCGATGCATGCACAACCGAATCGAACAAAGTGGAGATGAGGTATACGATGGATCCTCGAATTCGGGGTTCTGTTGTCAATTGTTTCAACACAAACCGCTGGTAAAATCCATCATAGAAATCTAGTTAAACTACTGGAGTTCTGGGTGGGCAAGGACTGTGGTTTCATTTTGTATGAGTATATGCCCAATAGTAGCTTGGATAATTGTTTGCACGAGATGAAACCTCCTCCAATGTTGGGATGGGATGTTCGTTACATAATAGCCATTGGAAATGCCCATGGGCTCTCATACCTTCACCATGATTGATGTCCTGCGATCATACACAAAGATATCAAGCCCAGAAACATACTGATGGATTCAGATATGGAACCCCACATTTCTGATTTTGGGATTGCATGACTCGTGGACATGATATCCTTGTCTTCTAACACTTCAGTCTATGGTACTTTGGGTTACATGGCACCAGGTAAACCATTTTTTTTGTTGGTTTTTTTGGCATGAATCTGAATCGAACTTGTTTATGATTATGGGTTTGTTGTTTGTTTTATAGAACGCGGGCTTACAGGGAGGGCAAGCCAGAAAATGGACGTTTACAGTTACAGAGTGGTGGTGTTGGAGTTGATAATGAGAAAGAAGTCATTAATGGATTTGATTTTTGCAGAGGGGATGGACATAATCAGTTGGGTGAAGTCCCATGTTGATGATGATTATTCTAATTTCATGGTGGATGAAGGGTTGCAAGATGAATTCATAGAATCCTAAGTGAAAGAAAAGATCATGGGTATGGCTCTAATCACACTGAAATGCACAGTTGCGAAGGCATAGGAGAGGCCAAGCATGAGACAAGTGGTAGATATGCTCAGAGAGATGAGGCGTGTGAATCTAGTATCAAGAAACTCAAATGCCAAAGGGAAATTTGTTTTGGGGGAGCCATCCACTTCTGGTGGAAGGAATGATATGAGTGTGTGAAGAGAGCGCCATGTGACGGGGCTTCTATAAGGAACAAACAAAAACATCAAATTGGGCAGTTGTAAACCGTTGAGCTCCTCAATTATTCCACACCTTGCTCAGAGTTATTTCCATTTGTAGCATGTATGTTCAGTGCATGTATCTTTAGTGGACATAGTTGTGAATCTAAGAAACCCTCTACGTTTCATTTTCAAAGTGAAATATCTACTTGAAATACATTCAGACTATGTTTATCATACAAAGTACCGGTTATGTAAACAACTTAGGTTATGAATATGTGCATGGTCCAAGAACATGGTAAAGAAAATAAGAAGTAATATAACTATATATTATAAGGAAATAAAAAATGATTTTATCCTCCTCGAATGGGGTGATACGCATGCCCATATGATGATCCAGATGAAGAGTGAAGGCCTCGACACCTAGAGGCCCAAGCTCCAAGGGGGACAGGTGGACAATGTCAAGGTTAAATATCCTCACCAGTTCATTAAGTTGATGATCACTATCTTGTGTGTGATGGATCGAATGTCGGTTCATGGTACTAGTGATACAAAAGGGAGTAAAGAACCGCTTGTGTCTGTAGTTAATATGGCCATATTTCATTTAATTGTGATGTGGGTTGTTGGAGTATGTTATCATGACTACATGTGTCTTGTTTGGATTCCTTTCACTCCTCTACTATAGTTTTTTATGCAGCTTCCCATATCCCTCTCTCGAGCTATGAGCATTCTCATCCTTACCATGCCTCGCGAGAGAGAAAGAGTGTGGAGGGCTTCAATTTTATTGAGAAGATTTGAGGCACGAAGGGGTTGTACAATATCCTTGGAAAGTGACAAGGTTAGCACGTATGGTAGTATGAAGACCCGAGTTATTGAACTACATGGAAATTTTTCTCCTCCCGCAGATAGGAAGCCTTTGATGAAAACTCCAGAAGAAGGCATGGTGTGGGGATGTATGGTTGAGTGGTATGATCTCGCAAACAATCCAATGCCTCAAGTTGGGTAAAGGATTCCAGATCCTCCGTTGCAAAGAGATATTATGTCTAAGGTAGTAGACCATGACCCTTTCCCCCTGGGAATGTCCCTATCCCGTGTCCCCCCCATGCCTTCTCAGTATGATGTGGCAGACAAAAACTTAGAGGAAGAGACATAAACCATCAAGATGACAGAGGACCACTTGAAATTAATCTTTGAGATCCAAAGTGAATAGGTGGACCAGTGACATCGGATGGAAATGTTGGATCAAAATGTTAATCTACTGCTTGATATTTTCTCCAATCCTCAGCACTGCCAGTGCGCCCAGGAGAGATCCAATCATCCAATGAAAATTTCAGAATGGCCCGCACCTCTTCAACAACGCACTGGGGACAACGCGTCATGTATCTTAGACTCAAGCTTGTCTAAATGATAAATGTTGATATTTTCTCTCGATTACAGGTTCCATTTATGATTTACTATTAATGTTATGATATATGTATGTGTACATAGTGACATTCTCAGTTTTTGGCCCTTTGAGGGAAACACTTTATTTTGACTGGTCTTGGGTTTGGGTTGGTTTCCTCTATTGGTATCCCAAGAACAAAGACACTAAGGAGATCAAGTTAGGTGGTTTTTCAAGCTATAATGATATTAACACTTAATATTGATTTTATCATAATTTTTTTTATATAAAGAAGAGAAGAAGAGGAAGAGGGGGACACAAACTTGGTTGGAATTCAGTATTGTAGGTTGAATTTTCACCACTGAAGGAAGGTGAAGGAGAGAAAGAAATAGCAGTGATATTTTGTTGGTTATGGTATTTTAATATACTCAATACCCTCTATAATGATTGGGGATGCATGGTACTTTTGGAAAAACAAATTTTCACCTAGATTTTTTATTTGATACTTTTTCTATAACATACCCAACCTTCTAGCTAGGCTATAATCCATATATTCTAACTTTAATACCACAATTCTTCATAGTATTTTCGTTAATGAATTAATACATGTAGGCATAACAATGCAGGATTATGCATAAAAACAAAACATCATACATTTCATGTACGACACCCAACCCCCAAATCCTTACTTAGGCGATGGGATGTAAACATTTCCTCTTTTCCACCCAGTTAATTTATCTCAATGAACCCCATAGAGGGATTATGCTCATTGAGATCTTTCCAATGACTGTAACCATACTCAATTATGAGATCTGGATCAAAATTTATGGCCTCCTAAAGTTTTCAGACCTTCATTGGTCATTTGCCACCTCACTGCCACATGGAATCCACATAGCCACCTATCTCTCGTGCCATCCGATGTGGCACCAATGTCGCACCTACCACCTAGCCCATCAGGCCTCTAGATCATCGACCTTGATCATTCAGAGCCTTTCCTCCTCCTCGTCATCGGGGATCCTACTTCCATGGAGAATAAGTCACCTCGGCCAAAGTTCCAATGACGAACTCTGACAACTCATCTCTCGATTCAACGACTTTTAGAATTTTGGGATCGACAAATCTAATCATGTCGATACCTCCGACATGCATGATAATTAATGCCCATGATCTCGTCGTCGTCAACACTCCCGGGAAAAAAATTTCCTCGAATACTCTAACAAGGATTTCACCGTCAGGGACCTTCCTCTTGTCCTATATCTAGACCTCCAATCGCCCTCCTCCGACAAATGGCTAGGATTTAACAACATCGATATACAATGGTCCTAATTTGCAATTACAGTTCTAAGGGTTTCCAACCTCCTTTTGGGACCACACATTTCCCTCATCGAATCCACCATTGACACATGTCACCCCGATGGACACGCTAGTTACTATGCTGGCACACCATATCATCATGACGTCTCATTCTCGTTGGCTGCCATGTTGGCATGCCACGTCCTCATGACATCATTCTTCCTTTATAGTCGTTGGTTCCCTTGGCCAACACACGACCATAACAACTTCTCATACTCTAACGACGATGTATCCAAATCCGACGGTCTAGATCTCGTCGAGGTTCTTCCCAGTGAATCGATGGTTCAGGTTTTCCCAAATATCACATCATTGTCAACACCTCTCCCATCGTCTTCGATGATTTTGGAGCACCATCCAACTTCTCCATCATCCTATGCTCCAATGATGATGTACCTAGTACAAACAGTTTAAATCTTCTAGTTTATATATTTGACAGATAGGAGTTTAAAGCGAAGGCCAAAGGCTATTTCACTCACTGGGCTCGCTCTCGTCCTTTCGACCAATCGCTTGTCGTGACATCCCACAAGACACGCTAACTTCCACACTTCCATTCCTCGTCAACATGATGTCAATCTACATTTTTGTCACTTATCTAGGGCCTAAGTTTATTAATGGAGGATATCGACTCTCGCCTCAGTATCAATTGACATATCTCATTTCACCACGTCCCTGCCTTTATCGTCGTCGACAATTTCAATTATGCACCCCTACTTTGCCAACCATCCACTCCCAACAACGATGTGCCCAATATCAACGGTCCAGATTTCCTGGCCTGTAATCCGACGACTAGGATTTAAAGCGAAGGCCCCAAGGATATTCTCGCCCACTGGGGCCCACCTTCATTCGGTCAAGAAATCCCCTAGAGACACCTGTCCCAACTAGGACCGGCTAGTTGTGAAGTTGGTAAGCCACGTCAGCATGAAGTCATCTTCCTTTTATCAATCAAGTGGGGGGGATTTCTATGGATCTACGACGAAGGTTAACCTCACCTATGCACGGATCGACGATCTTCATCAACCCTTGTGCCTTATCATCGTGGACACTCCCTAGTGTGACCCCCACTTCTCATCTCTTTGTTTCCGGACGATGATGCACATCGCATCGAGGGCTCAACTCTAGCCACAACCACTTCATACAGATCGACAATCCTCGATAATTCTTAGGCCTTTATCTTCGTCAGGCCTCTTTGAACTAGCACTCATCCTAGTTGATGTTAGGTCCCCAACAACGATGTTATTATCATCGATGGTCCATATCTGACCACCGCACGAATTGACGACAGTCGCTAGATCTGGTATGCTTGTTATCGTCGGCTTTCCCCTCATTTTCCCATCTCAAAGGATCGATACTCTTGACGATCTCACCTCTCAACGTAAGGTTGAGATTCATTATCCATACTGAATTGATGACTAAGAGCCATTCCAACTCAAGGATATGATTTTCATTATGGAAACAGTCCAAAAATAGGACTTAACCAAATTTCAAGGGTTCTTCGGGGTTTTCCTTCGATTAACCATTCGATTTGGGACTTTACTACCTAGGGTTTCTTCCAATCCCTTCCTCAAGGTTCTACCAAACCTTCTTGGAATTCACTCTCATTTTCGAACTGACTAAGACAATCTCTCATCCCCATTTGAACGAATATTTGAGTCTCATGTAATCTTTCATCTTCAAGGCAAGAGGCTCAATAAGGGTTAATGCTCCCTGACTTTACAAAGATCCTCCCATATTATTGAGAACTCCTGTCACCTTCCTTCTAAAAATGGTCCATACTTCACGAGTTCTCCATTTGGAGGTTACAGTCTCCATAAGGTTACACCCTACCTTCACCATGTCTTTTGGAATCCATGAGTCCATTGGACTAATAGGGATAGGAGACATATGTCACTAGCATATTTGGCCCATTTTGCGACGGTTGTTTCGACGCTTATGTGACGTTATGTCATTGATATGGCGACGAATTTGGAGTCTCTGAAACATCGGTTTAGGTGACGTGGCATTTGCGACGAACTTGATCCAACATTGCATAAGCGACGATATAGGCAAACAATCTTAAACCAACTTTTCGTCTAAATCGCGACAACAACTTTTATAGTTAAACCGACGCATCATTAGAAGTTTTCGTCGCCTATTCGACGACAACTTTTTGGTGTTTACGTAGTTAAACCGACGCATTATTAGAAGTTTTCGTCACCTATTCGAAGACAACTTTTTGGTGTTTATGTAGTTAAACCGATGCATCAAAAGAAGTTGTCGTCGCCTATTCGACGACAACTATTCGATGTTTATATAGAAAAATTGTCGCATCGATAAAAGTTGTCGTCGCCAATTCGATGACAACTATTCGATGTTTATATAGCAAAATCGTCACATCGATAAAAGTTGTCATCGAATAGGCAACGACAACTATTCGATGTTTATATAGAAAAATCGTCGCATTGATAAAAGTTGTCATCGAATAGGCGACGACAACTTTTAGATGTTTATATAGAAAAACCGTCGCATCGATAAAAAAAATCGTCACCTATTCAACGACAACTTTCCGATGTTTATATAGAAAAACCGTCGCATCGATAAAAGTTGTCATCGGATATGTGACGACCAAAATTTATTTAGAAAAAAAATAAAAAATTATTTTGGGCATCAATTTTGATATTAATATTAATATTAAATCCCAAAGGGTATTGCATGAGCCCCATATTGATTTCACAAATCCTTGGGACTTCTTTGATGGAGC
>SNQJ01S0000075.1:250617-277026 GCA_010110895.2 Picea sitchensis | reverse complement strand
ATAGAGGATAAGTCTATTAATAACGAATTAAATGAACAGATAAGGGAAATTAATGTATGGATAAGGGGTTGATGAGGAGTAATGGAAGGTGCGAGGGCGGTGAAAGGAGGATAAGGGAAGGAGAAGGACGGGGGAAAGGGGATCATTATTCATTTTTTGGTGGGGATTTCATTCGAGAGTGGAGGAAGGGAGATTTTGGGGGAAGCATTGGGGGAGAGTGAATTAACAGTGGTGACAGTGGGGATTTACCGTGCACACCGTGGCTGAGAGGTTTGGGCTCGGAGGGCTAGGACATCCGTAGATGTCCTAGGGCCAGGCGCACTGGTCGGTAGGGTGGCCGGTTTTGGGGGTGTTCAAGCGAAGGTTCAAGCGAGGATTCAAGGTGCAGCGGATGGTAGCATCAGTGACAGGTATTTAAACTCCAAATTGTAAATTGCTTACTTAAATTAGGTAAATTAGTAGAATTATATTGTCTTTTAAATTCAGGTTGTTACAGATTCATACATCAAGAATACTGAAGGGAATGGTAAGATCATGCTTACTTTGTTTTTAGATGTTGATTATGAAGGTAAGCGTGATATGTTTCTATCATTTGTTGATATATTACCATTATTTTTAATAATGTTTGATTTTGTTTCCGTTGCAGGATTGGAGTTACTCAGATGGCTACATTGGAAACATGACTTCACATAGTATCCTGATGTGTTTAATAGTTAGGGTAGGTTTAGGAATATGTTTTATTTCAGTTTGATTTCTCACTATTTCTCTTTGTAATAATGCAGTCATGAACGCAAGTGGGCGCACCACGAGAACCATAATACAGCTGTTGTCAGGGAAGTCCCCTTGATCCTTCTCTCTTTACTCTTAGTTGAACATTTATTTTCAAAAACGCAGTATCGTCATGAAAATATTAAATGGAAAGTAAAGAGATAAATAAATCTGAATCAACTCTGACCCAAGGTACCACGAGTAAGACTGCTTTCCCATCAAATGGGATTTTCCTACTTTTCAGTCTCCCAAGGCATTTTCTGGCATGAGGTTTTCAGATGCACCTTCTGTACATATTTTGTTTTTTGTTTTTCTTGTTTGGATTTCTTTGCTTTCCAATTTTTTCTTCGCTGGTGTGTTTTGATTTCTCCCTTATGCTTACCAGTTTTTGCTTTAGGAAATACACATACCTGCATGCTGAACTAGTCAGACAAAGAAAATAGAAAATTCTTTCTCTGAAATGACTGCTGAAAAGTTGTCTAAACATCAATTGTAATATACTTCTGAAATTTACTGCCATGTTGAGAAAAGACTGTTGTTTGAAAGAAGTTTATTGATTTCAGTCTGTAAGTGAAGCCTGTCACGATCATCCATTATCTTCTTACGCTGTCCCTATTCCTTAAAGGAATGACTCAGAAAGATGTCTCCCTGTCTTAGAAAGTTGGTTCTGTAAATAAACCATCTCTGGATCTTATTAAAGGACAGTTCTAAAAAATTCTGCTGAGGTCTAAAAAAAAAAATATGTTAAAATATCATAATTTTCAGCGTCACCCCGCTCGACTATATATCGTTAAAAAACAAAATAAATCATTAAAAGAGCTGTGGGAAGTGCTTGTAAACCCGTCGGGATGCTGAACAGGTCTGCTGGCAGCGGGTAAATGCATGCATGACGCCAAGACAACTTCGTTGGGGTGCTGAACAGGCCTGCTGGCAGCGAAGCAATGTCGGGTATATGAAAATTTGTAAATATGAAACCTCTTAACCATAAAATGTCCTTTATTCTGATCTGGAACTTCCTGGAAGGATACAAATATCAGAGTGGGTTAAATGGCAACCCTGTCGAGGCTATGGACGCCTGCTGGCAGCAGTGGTTCTGTCAACAGTATTGGGGATTTTATCTTTAATATCGTGGCTCGCTTATCTTAAGACTGTTACCAGTTTTCATCCTTTAAACACTGCTGGAATATTTGATCATTGATGATGTTTAAACAATTTTCTGGTTATTTCTGTGGAATTATGCTTGTTATCTTAATTTGAATTTGTTCTTTTGGCAGAGATAACTGCTTCTACCAGTGTGTCGCCATTGTTGGCTGCCAATTCGTTTTTTTTTTATACTATCCTTATAAGCTGCCTACACCAGTGTTTTGCAACCCTTGATTTTCATCACAATATTTGCAATAAAACGACATTATTATTTCGTGCATTTGCACACTTACCTTTGTTCTTGTTTTCACGACTGCAAGCGTGAAAAATTTGATTTCGAAGTCACATTAAAATCGTCACTGGATTATTTTGGTTACTCTTGTCTAGGTGTTTATTGCGTTTCCAATTTAATTATAGTCGCACAGTTGGCAAGAATCCAATATCTTTACTCATTTGGTATTCTTTAATTGTTAATATGACTTCGTTTTTACAAGACTGTGATGATATCCTTATGATCGAGTTTTTGATACATTGGTGTTTTGATGTCTATGGTCTTTCATCGATTTCTTTGACACATTGGTTTCATGAAAACTCATTGACATTATGGATTAGACCTTTGGCGCAACCATTTCATACAACATATTTTTGTTATGATCGAACCCTTGGTGTTGATTTCAAATTATTGTTTTGATTTTAAAACTATGCAAACACAATGCTTATGCAAAATGTTTGGTCGACTTACCATAGATTTCATTGATTGTTTGAATGGCATGGTTTTTAACATATGCAATAGTGATTTGAATCGTTATATGCGCCGTCGGTTGTACTGTGGGAAATGACTGTTTTGCATGGGCTGAGCTAGCTCCACCACCTTCGCATATTCGGTCATTAATGCTTTCCCCCTATCCTGGGTTAACTCTGTTGTTTTCGGGTAAGCCCATGAGCTATCGACCTTGCGTACACTCTGTTCGAACCCTTCCCCATTCGCCCTGCTCACCGTGTGCTCCTGTCTATGGCATCGGTGGTACACATAGAGCCAAACGGTAGCCAAACTCTGTTACTATTCAATAATGCCCGTAAGGATTTAGAAAATGGTGGTTGGCTGGTGTTTATTCAAAGGTTCGAGGGTTTCAACCTTTCGGTTGCCCAACAATTCGCCCTCACCTTCGATGGTTGCAGGGCTAAGGTCAGTGACATACATCTCGAGCTGAACGAAGAATTCATAAGCTGTGCTATAGGACTAGCAGCTACGGGCCAAAGGTGGTTTAAAAATTCCAAAGTAGATGAGGTGCCGTGGCCATTACTATTCATATCAAGAAAGATTGTTTCCTGTGATAAAGGTATGCCTATATCTACCCTCAAACCCAGGTGGCATGATATTTTGGTAATTGTTAAACAGTTTGTGACCTGTGAAGGTCAGTATGGCTTAGTATTTCTGTATCACCTTCGGTTATTAATGAATTTCATAGGCTATCCTTTGAATATGCCGCATTATTTCTTGCATAGTATTTACAAGATGTCTAAGAGATTCAAGCGTGAGAAGGCTGATAACAGCCTCTTTCATCACGGCTTGATTAAACTCATCATCGTCCACCATTTGAGCCTTCATGGTGATAATTGGCAAGCCTTCCTATCTAGGAATGGCTTTGCCAATCCCGAGTCTGCTCAAATCGACAAGGTTGTGGTTACGTAAACTTTGGTTGGGTCAGCCATGCCATTTCATATCCTTCTACCCCCTGCCAAACCCTCGGATTTCCCTGACATAGATCTACCCGATGCCATAGGCAACCCGTGTACTAAAAACAAGATTGAGGCCATTAAGAAGCCTGTGAGGAAGAAAGGTAAGAATGATACTACTGTCAACATTATGGGAAATAAAAATGCCCGATTGATATCGAGATACGCTAGGAACAAACCCAAGCCAAATGTTGAACAAAATCCAATAGTGTTGAGCGAGGACTCAGACTCCGATATTGAGCATTTCCTAGATGAGGAATACCCCTATTCCCATGGCTTGTGCTCTAAGAAACCCTATGACTATGTCTCTAACTTACCCCCGTGCCTCAAAAACGACCCAAACTACCCGGGAATCAAGATGCACAAGGAAACCCCTAATAATTTGAACAAACCCTCGCCTGTGATGCCAAAGCCCGAGCAAACATCATGCATCCAATGTAATGCTTGGCTAGAGCGTTATTACACCGACGTTCCCTTGTTTCAAACTAAGATCAAATCGTTAGAGGAGCAAGTTACAGTGCTGGCAAAGGAGAACAACAGGCTACAGACCAACGAAAAGAAACAAAAAACCACCGGTTCGATTGTCTTCAGGAACGTCAAAGCAGCAACGACCTTCGTCAATTCCAAGTTATCATGATCGAATCCTTTTCTTATTGGTCAGGTATAAATTTCAATATTAATTTCGTTTTATGAGTTGGTTTGTATTAATATAACCGATTGGATNATTAAATGAACAGATAAGGGAAATTAATGTATGGATAAGGGTTGATGAGGAGTAATGGAAGGTGCGAGGGCGGTGAAAGGAGGATAAGGGAAGGAGAAGGACGGGGAAAGAGGATTATTCATTTTTTGGTCGGGATTTCATTCAGAGTGGAGGAAGGGAGATTTTGGAGAAGCATTGGGGGAGAGTGAATTAACAGTGGTGACAGTGGGGATTTACCGTGCACACCGTGGCTGAGAGATTTGGGCTCGGAGGGCTAGGACATCCGTAGATGTCCTAGGGCCAGGCGCACTGGTCGGTAGGGTGGCCGGTTTTGGGGGTGTTCAAGTGAAGGTTCAAGCGAGGATTCAAGCTGCAACGGAGGGTAGCATCAGTGACAGGTATTTAAACTCCAAATTGTAAATTGCTTACTTAAATTTAATATTTATTGCCAGATTTATTTACGCAAGTATGCACATAGCTTGCAAATTATGAAATCTATACTCTTAAAAGCTTCAGAAATTAAGTAAATTGGCACACTAATTAGGTAAATTAGTAGAATTATATTGTCTTTTAAATTCTGGTTGTTACAAGATAGCTTCTGCGAGCTTCTCTACTTGATGCATGACTCCGTCCTCAGCCGGTGGATATAATTCTGCCACAGAGAGAAGGGCTCTGTTCACTGATTCTTTTACTTTGAGATGCTCTGTAAGCAACTGTTATTTCTCTTGTTGCATCTATTCTTTCTCCACTTCAAACTTGGCTTGGAGAGAAACCTTCTCCTATTCTACAATTCTCCATTGTTCTACAATGTTGCCATGTACTTGCTTCAAGGTCTGGGTAGCTTGTTTTGCTTCTTCTTGTGCGCGACGAAGATGAGCTTCGATCGCATCACCTAATCGACGGAGTTGGGCTGGCTCATCCCCGAAGTCTGGTTCTCATGATGACAGGGACGCAGTGGAAACTGTGCGGCTGGACTGAAGGGCCTCTTGTACCCCTCAGAACTCAACCTTAAGTTTGTCAAATATTTGTTCTTGCTTAGCTTCTTGTTTTTCCACGATTTTCAGCGAAGCATCATTGAGGG
Source organism: Picea sitchensis (assembly GCA_010110895.2). Taxonomy (NCBI): domain Eukaryota; kingdom Viridiplantae; phylum Streptophyta; class Pinopsida; order Pinales; family Pinaceae; genus Picea; species Picea sitchensis. Next base: position 271,594 of record SNQJ01S0000075.1, on the reverse strand, counting down.
CTGCTATGATGAAGTCCAAGTCATCAGTAGTAAGCACGGTCTTCATCTTGGTCACGATGGCTCTTGATTTCTTCCGGGAAGAATGTTTCGGGGGAAAAACCCTCCTCTTCTTTAGGGGATCGGTCTCATCTCTCGGCGGTGTTACTTTTCCTTGCTTCTGTTCAGCTCCTGTGCCATTTATTTCTTCCTCCTCACCCCCTCGATCAAGTGATATTGAAGCAGTCTTTCCTGTGGCGCTGCTTAGGTCTTAGACCTCTTCGATCTTCTTCGTTTTGCTGGGTTTGAGTGTATCATGCGCGGTTTCTAGGCTGTCAAGGTCAGACATCTCTGCAAGGTCTGCTGGAATAAGGAGGTCTGTCGAACAGTGCTTAGTGATCTCCTCAAGATCCTCTTCCATGAGCTTGTAGTATGACTGCAGTTGCTCCTTATGTTCATTGGCTCAGGCTGCAAGGTAGATGATGTGTCGATCTGCGCAGAACTTCATCAAAGGTCGGAATCTCTGTAAGGTGTTTGAAGTCATGTGAGGTTCTGATTCTATGGCTCTCTTCAGCTAAAGGTAGTAGGTATGAAAAACAACGTTTGACTACCACTGTTTGTTCATATCACTCGAGTGCCAAAGGGTAGTGAACTTCGCAGAAAGCGACTTGAAAGGTTCAATATCTAGGAAGGTCGCACCTTTCGACATATCCTGGGAAACAAAGGCAATAAGGATTAGGAGCAAACTGAAGTGGAACTCGTAACCCTGATCCTGTGCTTCGTGACAGTATAGCTCTAGTTGATTCACCAGGTACTTCGCTCAGTTCATCTGTAAACCTTCTATGCACTTTCCCACGAGGTCAACAACAAATCCTGTGACCTGCGTAGGTCTGTTATTCCTTACTAACTGTTGGGCCTCAAAAATTTCCTATTTTCGTCCACCTTTCCCTTCATTATTCCTTACATTTCATGTATCCTTGATTTTTTGTTCTAGTGCGCGATATATGGATTTTCCTGGATAAAAATCCCGTGGATTGGGTCCTTGAATACTCAAGCCTGTTATCCTATGGATCAACATCGGGTTGACTGTGATACGGTGGTCTAGCCATAAGTAGCTTCCATGGTAACATGAAATTAATAACTTGACATAGGCATTGACTTCCTGGTGCCTTACGAAGTGTGGGATTTTCATGACGTTTAACAAAGTGGATTGCGCGAGGTTCATCGTCCATGACTAAGGGATTATATTTGAGTTTTTCCCCTTTTCCCTGGTCAGGTATTTATACGGGGCAAGAATACTGTAGTTTTTTCGATCTCCAAGGTTGAAGTCACTGAAATTCAATGCTGCGATCTTATCTTGTTGTGCTTGAACTGCGCGTATCCCCTTCGGGAGGTACGCAGTAACCATGGTGTACTCAAATTCTCTTGGCACACTATCTCGACTCACTGCCCCAGCCAGAGGTGGGATGTAATCTGACAATATGGTTGGGATTAACTTCGCATTGGCTAGGTCATCTCTGTGTTTGGTTCTCGTTTCTGCCAATGGTCAAGATGATCCAGCTCTATGAGAAGTTGACAAAGAGGCTTGCAGTCCTCTCGTCGATTATGATTGAATACTTGCAAACATCGATCTTTTAGACATTACTCTTTCAGTGATTAGGTCAATAAGAACTTCTTCGACAATTTTCTCTGCAGCGCTAAGCTCATCCGACATGCACACTCGTGGTTGAATGTCTTGGGTTCGAAGAGTAACTGTTCAATGCAACGGGATAGACGACACTAACATGGTGGTCACTGTGCAAAATCAACTATGTTGCGAGCTCTGATAGTCACGATTGGCAAAAGTGTTCTTGTTGCGTGACACGATGGGATAAATAGATAACTCGGCCACGGGTCTCTTGCAATGGGTGAGAAGCCTTCATTAACTCAGTTCTATCCATTATGGCATGGTCCCAACGGTCTAGTGGCGAACTTTCTGACCATAAATGCCTTTCTACCCATTCGGGTCGTTAGTCAAACGGTTATACTGTTCCAACGACTATATTGCTTCGCCATGATGAAGTGCCATGTGACATTGTTCTGATATTCCGGCGAATCTCCAATTTTGCAAATTTTCCTTCTACGACGTTCCCTCGGGAACCTTCTGTAACTTTTCAATCTTAGCTCTATTCTTACTTAGTTTTCTAGCCTTCTTTCCAGTGAGCTTCATCTCAAAATTTCTTTTTCCATTCTGATTCTTATCTTCTTTCAGCAGAGTAAATCCGCGTTGTTGAGGTTCCTTCCTAGAAATCAAGGGTAATACTTTGTCTGTACCTGGAATAGGCACTTCACTCTTTTGTGGGTCTTCTAATGTTATTCCAACTTTGACATCCAAATATATGGTTTGAAATAGCTTCACCTGGTTCTCCTATTCTTCAATCAATTGTGCAATCCTCGTAGTCATGAAATCTTTCAAATCTTGCTTCTTTTGTTGTAAGACTTCTTCTTCTTTCCTTCTGGCCTGATATTTTTCAATCCACGGTTTTCCTAATAACATAGCAAATGGAGCATTGTTCTCAATAAATTTAACAACTTTGAATTCTTCCTCTGTCGAAGTTCCACGAGAACTCATAGATATCCTGGTAAGTCTTCTACATAGGGTTACCATCTTTCCTCTGAATAATCCTATTCCTCCCAATGAAGGAATCATAACAGGATTTCCTAGAATTTCCCAAGTTCTTTCGATCATGATATTCACCTGTGTTTCCTCATCCAGAACACAGTCAATGTTGAAGTCTCCTATTCTTACTTCAATGTACTCTTTTTCTTTGAAGATCTCTGATAAGCTGTTATGTCGGTGGTCATTCAGGGTTTCTTTCATCTATAGAAATAATTTTTTAGATTCTTTCTGGGGTTCTGTCATAATCTCAGTTGCTAGATATTTCTCATGCTCTTCTTGTCTCATATTCATCCTTTCAACCTTAGCAACCATTCTAGGGAAATCCAATACTTCATGGTCCATAGCTTTGCCGCAGAGACAACTAGGTCTTCTACCAGGGCATTCCTTAGCCAGATGTCCCAGTCTTCTGCAACTGTAACAAAGGGTTAATCCTCTCTTTATTTTAAATGATCCCCAACCTTTCCTGTACTGCGCACTAGGATCATGGTAGCTACCCTGCAAAAAAATCTTTCTAGGATCCTGCATCCATTTGTTAGTCCAAACATTCTCTCTATGCATATGTATAACATATCTTTCATTATTCTTATCAAATCTATTCATATCAAATCTTCTTTCATCTATCAGTGCCCTAGTTTTCAAGCTCGGATAAATCTTATCAAACATACCTAGATCCATACTTTAGAAACAAAAATTTCCACTAATCTTATCTTTAGCAGAGCACAAAGCTTCTAGATCTTAAAAATTTTCACTACTCTTACCTTTATCAGAGCACAAAGCATTCATATATTACCTCTTTTCTTCAGATCAAACTTCTTTCTTTAGCATAGAGCTTCACAAATCAAGTAGAATACTACGCACTAGAGCGAAAGATATATGAACAGAGCTTCTTTTTCCTCAGTTCCCAACAATCACAGTTTTAGGTCCCGACAACGGAACCATTTGTTGGCACAGGGGAAGGCCCAGGGTTCAACGCTACAACAACGCACCAACAAAACCCTAACTATCGACCCTTTCGGCAACACCTGTGAAGCAGATGAAGTCTCACCCGAGGTAGAGGCAGGGGTGGTTGTAGGACTCCAGTGTCTACAACCTTAGCTGGGACACATATATGTGATTCTAATCAAGGCACTCAACGGTTAACATTCATCGATATTTAGTTCTTAGTTACAATGCAATTAAACCCTAATCACAGAGCATCGTAGTATTCAACCAGATCTAGCATCTAACAACACTTAACATGAAAAAACAAATCAGATCTTAATAGATTCAAGCACTAAGCACATGTATATAAGTCAGATCTAACATCCATCCATATTATTAAGCATTAAGCATCGACAAATCATTCATCTATATTAAATCACTAAGCACATTAACATATAAGCACATCAACACATTACAGAAAGCAGAGAAACACAACATGTATGTGGTTCACCCCCACCTTGGGGCTACGTCCACCAACTCTTTGTCTTCTTTATTAGCTTCTTCAATAAGTTACATGCACAGAGACTCAAAAACCCTACTCCACAGAGGACAAGAGATCTACACAACTCGCTAGATCCTCCTTCCCTAAGTAGATCTAAGCACACAACCTTCTATAGTCTCTTACAATGAATTGCACTTAGCTCTGCAAGTCTCGCATAATATTCCCCAAAGCACTTACAACTCTTGATCACACAGATCTAACTCTAGCACTCAACCATTTGTTGTTCACTACATCACCTTAGCATCTATTTATACATACAAAATAGGCCTAAGCATGGGTGAGCCCATGGGCCGCCATTCCCATACCCGTTACATAATCCCAAATCCCAAAAGGGCCCTAAAAGGGGCTGAGATCCCGCGATCTTCACTTCGTCTTGCACTCCACCTTTGATATCCTGTCAAAGTCCCAAAATTAGGTCAAACATGACCAAGAATCCTTAAAACTTGGTCAAGGGCCAACAATATTCCCTTATGGAAATATTACACTTTTTTCATTAGAAATAATTAAAAATCCATGTTCCCATATAATTTTAAAGTCCCCTACCCCAAATTATTTACTGTTATACCAATTTATATATTGAAAAATTTAAATACCCTTGAACAAACTCACGTAGTGTTTTACCAAACTTCTAGAATGACCCTCCTATGGTTAAGAGGAGAGTTTTGTATCCTCCCCACATAGGTTCAAATCTTAATTGTGACATGTTTTCCTCGAATGGACCGATTCTGGTTTGTAAGATACCATCAATCTCACCCTGGCTTTAAGTGCTTGAGGGTAGGACATATGTTTCCAAAAAATAGCTCGGTGGGATAGCTCAAGTGGTTGAGCACTTTGATTTTCATGCATGAGGTGTTGGGGTTAATCCATGAAATGCAGGAAAGTCCCTAGGGGGTTTCCTCATGATTTTTTCCTTGGATAATTTTGTGTGTGTGTGTGTGTGTGTGTGTGTGTGTGTGTGTGTGTGTGTGTGTGCATGCGTGTGTGTGTGTGTGTGTTGGGGTTAATCCATGAAATGCATGAAATTTCCTCGGGGTTTTCATGAAGTTTTCCTTGGAGAATTGCATGCAAGCATGTACGTGCATGTGTGCAGGCGCGCGTGTGTTCCAATGTAATGAATTTATTAATGAAATCCACCAAGTACTTCCCCTCATTCCGAGGATAAAAAATTTCCTTGGTCAACAATCAACTCAGGTGGGAGAGGATAAAAAATTTCCTTGGTCATTCAAGCTACACCCAATTCACACACACACACACACTACATTAAATGGAAGGGATACTTGTAATAAAGTTTATGTGAATATATATTTCAAAAAGTGCAAAGAAACAAGAATTTACAAATCTTGTGAAGAAATATTAAGGTTATATTAATAGGAGACATAAAACAAATTATCAAGAGAAGATATCAAGTTAGAATTGTAAGATGATAAATTTATTTATTTCAAGTTCCATCACATCATTTTTCCAATTAAAACCTTAGAGAAAAAACCTTAAATTATTTCCTCATGACTCATGGATAGTAACTATGATAACTATCATCATTGATTACAGTCCCTAACCTCGAGGGGATTGAACGATTTGAACCTATGAACTCATAAATATGAGAGGACCCAAATTTGGCTCTAGACCACTTGAGATAACCCTTAGGGATAAGTTTCAAATATATATTAAAAGGGAATATCTAAAGCAAAAGAAAATAGCAAAAGAATCTTTATAGAAACCATGGGAATAACAACATAAATAACTATGGGTATATGTGAGAAATTAAAGTTGGAATCAGAGAAACTTTGAAAAAAAAAATGATTCTCAAGTAAATAAAAATAATTTTCTTGCAAACAAATTCAATCTTTCATTTAGCGCAAGTGGTAAATTATAAAAATGAAAATGTAGGCCAAGAAGAATAAAATAAAGATCCTGAAGATACGAAAGAAAACGTTCATCATGAAGTGCATACCTTATAATATAAATTGAAGGATCATGTTAACAAGACAAATGGTTTCAAAACACAACTATGAGAATTGAAGAAAATAAACTTTAGCTTCCAAACCAAGGATAAATCACCATTTCTACAAGATGTTGCAAACCAATCACTGAAAATCATAGGAGAAGTAGGATACCAAGAAGAAATAAAATAATAACTTATCAGATAAAAATGAAGAAACTTCTTGCTTAAAGGATCTTAATCAAAGTTTGCTTGTACAAACCAAGAAGTTAAAGGATGAGTAGCACAATCATTAATTTTTGAGAATTGAGGTCTCAAAAATAAATTTGACAAGAACTTATTAGAAAAATATTGAAGAAATTTGTTGTCCAAGGAATCACAATCAAAACCTATTTCCACAAACTAAGAAATTAATAAAAAAGAAAAATATGCAACATATGAAACAAATCATAAAAAAGGAAACAATACTAGATCTAGTTCAACGATGGAAGTTTTTAAGGTTAATATCCAAACCATGGATAAATGAGCTATCATAGATGCAATCAAAGTTGAGAAATTGAGTGAATATTTACCTATAGTCGACAAGCCATCAATTGACAAAGAGACATTTACAGATCCAATATAATTGAAGGTTAATTTTTGGACATGAACGATTATAGTATATCGGAAGGAAGTTCAACTTTTAAACCTTATTGTCACCCAAATAACAAATTTCATTGCACAAATAAAAAAATCAATTCATAATTCTAAATCCTGAAATACTACTTCAACTCATTTCAAAGGGTATACCGAGAATCATAGTTGAATAAGTCCTAATAAAACATTGCACCATAATTTTTTTTATAGAAAATCAGGATGGACTAATTTTTTCACAATGTGATAGTCTTGTTTAGCACTTTTAAGATCATACCATTTGTTTCTTCAACCATAATAACAACAAGAATATAGGGTCACTGAAAAAATTACATACAAGAAAAAAAAATGTAGCCTTTTCCAAATGATGCTTTGAGGACAGAGCATCCATGAGGGGGAGGCAATGTAAAATACATAAATACACTAAAACAATAATAAACAATCATAATGATAATAAAAAAATATTAACTAAGAAAAGGCCACATGTCTAAAAAAAAATGTTTATTCAAGTAGGTGACCATTCAATGTATATTTATGTGCAACACATGCTATTGTAATCATCTCTCATTTTATACTTTTCAATACAATATATTATCCTATATGAATTTCTCATTTTTGTATTTTTGTATTATTTGTTTTAGATATTCAATATAAACTAGTTTGGTTCATTACATGTATCCCCATTTAGTGAACATGGCCACCCTCATAGATAGTCATATAGTAGTTCATTGCATTTATCTAGCATGCCTAATGCTTTATAGAAATCTTTAGGAGGGATTTCACCTCCCCCTCCTCTCCACCCCACCAATGGGGAATCAACCAAATGTTTTACCTTGCATGGATACCCTTAATATATTGAATTTAACTCACCTTACAAATGATCCCATTCATCATGATGTGAATTGGCTTATTATGCCTAATAAATTACCCTCAAACAGATCACTAAGGTTAAAGGTAGACCCAAAGAATACCCTTCTAATCATATAAGTTCCTTTCATATGTGATGTTCATCCGATATCATTACAAACTATTTAGTGAAACTTAAACTTTTCCAATGTATCTTTGAAATAAATTCAAAATTGAACTCTTTACTACTTTTCACCAAATTACCTTTGTACATGTTACTGACCATATGCATGAGTAGAGATGTAAGTGAAGTTTATGTAAAATCTCCTTGGATGGTTGTCTTTTGATTGATTTATTTTTGAAATACCTTATTCACTCCATTGTCAAGGTTGTATCCTTTTTGCATCCCTTAAATGAGGAATATGTTATACTTGGAGCCTAAGAGTTAGGTCTTATGTCCTCCCCTTTTAGTTTCTTATATACGATTATGTGTTATGATCCTAGACCTTCTTTTGTAGAACTAAATTTAACACAAGGGGAGGACATAAGACCTTCCTCATCCTGCCTCATAACCGCAAAGCTCTTTTTTCTCTCCTTGTCTTCTAAATTTTTCTTCCTTGGTTGTGCACCCGTTTTCTCTTATAGGGACTCCAAAGGTCACCATCACGAACCATCTCGTCCTTTGGGGGTGTCACACCCCTTCGTGAACCCATGTGTCCAAATGAAACATCACGCCCTTTCACGGATTCAGTTTCCCAAATGAATCATCGTGCCCCTTCATGGACCCGGTCACCCAAATAAACTGATGTGCTCATCAACCATCGTGCCCCTTGGGACTGGCATGCCCCTCATGCCAGTGCACTCCAATATCTTAGGCACTTCATGCTTGTGAAAACCCCTTGGCACATTCACATTCCCAAGGAGCCCACTTTCCCAAATCCTTCAACACTTGGGTGCTAGAGCAACCCCAAGTTTTGTCTCCTTGAGGACTTGGGCGAGGGTCTTCACGCCCATTTAGCCAAAGAAGTTACATTAAGCAATTTGTTAAGAAACATGAATGAAATAGATTCCTTCACGATTATGAGAGGGATCCAACTTATAAATTACTTTACTGTTGTCACTAGCTTGACAATGATTACATGTAACCTTCACATAGGGACAATGTGATATGTCAATTGGGTTTAGCTTGGGTAGTTGGGAGGATGAATGATTGTTATCCTCCCCATTTGGGTTCAATTCTCGTAAGTGACCTTCTTCATTGATATTAGTGACAATCTAAAAGTTATTGTCATTATATTTAGCAAGGGTATCTCCTTGGTCAAAGTATATCAAGGCTAGATTCTACTCATATACCTAGGAAGTAGACTGTATGAAATCAGAATTGAGAGCAAACATGTGAGAGCATTTTGATCAATCATACATAAAAAAAAAAAAAAACCAAAATCATGGTGCACCCTGATGCCAAGCCATTTCATTCAAACGTATAAGGGTTAGGCATAAGGCGTCATACTTAAAAAACAAGCCAAAATCATGGTGCACCTTGATGCCAAGACATTGCATTCAATTGTATAAGGGATAGGCATAATCAATATTCTGCATCTGTAAATGAATTTATCATTATAAATCAAGAACTAGAGAACAAACCAAATGAAAGGTAGAGTCCATTGTTGAGGCTCACTTAAAAAATTGTAGAAGGGGGGAGGGGTGTATCCACGAGCCTAAATACTAGGAGCTAGTTAAGGCCTCAACACATTCCAATAGTAATGCCATTAGGATTCATAGGAATTTTATGTCACTTCAATTTAGTTCCAATGAAAACTCGAGTGAATCTCCCTAGAATTATCTCAAAGAAATTATATTCATAGACCTTGCTTTTAGTTTTATTTATTGGTGCTTTTGAAGCATCCGAGAAAGAATCCAAGATTGAATCGAACTACTTAGTTATGATAGTTGATGCTCCTCCTACCAAAAATATGTCATCTACAATCTAGGCATGATTTATCATCTTAACTACTATTGTGATGTAGACTCTTGGTAGTAAATATTTTTTTGGGTTTGTTCCAATCATTAACCTAGCACTTCCACCATAAGGATATATAAGGACAACATGAGAGAACGTCATTATCTCACACCTCTAGATCCATGAAATAATCTTGTAGGTATACCATTCACTGAAGGAGAAATATGAGAGTTTTTAGTGCATGCTCTAATCCAATTAGTGAATTCTTTTGAGAAACCAAGTTTGAGTACAACCTCAATCAAGAATTGATGATGAGTGTTGTACAATTCATTTTTTGTGTCCAACATTATAAGCATTCCTCTCTCTCTCACTAGTCTACTAGAATGAAACATCTTCCTAAGAAAGAATTATATTTTCAAATATTTGTCTTCCTTTAACAAATCCTCCTTGCTACACCAAAATAATCTTGGGAAGAAGAGACCTAAGAATACTTTCTACGATCTTAGTTGATACTTTATGTAATACATTACATAAATAAATTAGGAGAAATCTATCACATGAGTTCGGGTTTCTCCCCTTTAGGATAAGTGCGAGAAAGGATGAATTGATACCACCTCCAATTTAAGCATTACCCTATATCCTTTTAGCATTTTCCATAAGACACACTTGATAATGTGCTAGAATTCCTAGTAGAAGTGGTTGATAAAACCTTTTGGATAGGGGATTTGTATGGATCCATCGACCGCAAGGCCTCTATTGACAACCATTTCGATCAACAGTTCTTAGCCGAAAAAGCATTGCGAGGCTATTCCCTCAATTATGTTGACTCACAAACTCACCACTAGTTATATAGCCTACAAATGATTACAATACATACTAAAAAAAACTGTTATGATATATATGATTAGTAGGTGGGACTCCCTAGAAGAGAAAATAAGAGAATAATTTATTTTCGATTATTCCTAAGATGACAACACATGCTTGAAAATTTCAAAGAATGATCTGCAATTATGATATGCATGACAATATTTTCTCCAACTTGATTATGAGGTCTCCTCTAGCCTAGTTGCATATGAAAGATTGAGGTTATGCTCATAAAATTTTAAAAGTTTCCTCATATTGCATGACAAGTATTTAAGGCACCTAGTTACATGTATGCAAATGCTAGATTATTTATCCATCAATTATATGGTTTCTTTGCAATTATAGTTTATGGTGGCTTTGTTTGGACTAGTTTTGAGTATGTTTCTCTTCCCCATTCTTTTGTTATGTTGAAGAATTGTTGAAATGAAATTATGTAACATTCATTTACTCACTTTCCATATTTTTCACTTCAAAATTATTGGTTTGGCTTACGATGGACATAACCATGTTACTCGTGATAAATTTATTGTATGATCGACATCTCAAAAGAGTTAAGATACAAGTAAGGATTGATATGCAAGTGCATTGTGTTGACTATAACAATATTAATGCAGATGTTGTTAGCTTGAAATTATTCAAAGACTCTGATTAAATTATAGTCAAAGATACGAATCAAAAGAAAAGTTTTTAGTTTTCTATTATACATACAGGATCAAACCCCCTCATTATTTCACTTTCTAGGCATTATTCCATGAAGTCCCAAACCATATATCATTTAATGTCATATCTTTTACCCCTGTTATATAAGTAGAAAACAATTTTAAAAGGGGATGTTTGTTGGCAGTTTGACATAAACAATTTGATGGTTACTTGGCATGAGTTTGAAAAGATAGTGAACATAAATTTGTGAGTTAAGTACATATTGAAAGTGAACAAGTTTCAATTAGAATTAATGAATTGAGAATGCATCGCACATTCCTATCATTCATTTCAATTTTCATAAATCACAAATCCTTTCATCTATCCCTAATCATTTTTTTTTTCTTTTCATTTCATTTCCTATGTTCAGAAATTAATGATGTAATTCATTAAGGAAATGGTAGTAATGGAAAATTTTAAAGATGTCAGAAAAATATGTGTGGTTGATTTTGCATTTATGGTTTAAAGCTTGAAGACTGTGGAAAATGAATGGGAAAACTAATTATATTTGGACAATGAACATGCATCATACATTCCTATAATTTGATTTAATTGTAAGTACATTACACACCCGCTCATCTCTTCCAAATTCATTATTTATCCCATGTTCCAAGTAAACAATAATTATTAGTTTGTAGATATATAATTTATGCAATTTTTTTCAAAAGATGTATATATGCGGAGGAAATTGCAGAATTTTTCTTTGCTTGTTCCCCTTTTCCCTCAATTTCCCTTTACTGCTTGCATGCTTGATTACTGGTAAACTCAGAGCCACCATTAAATTACATGTTATGCAATATAATATTTGGTGTTTTACTAGATGTGAGTTGTATATTCTAACTTAGTCTTTATGATCATCTATATGAATTGTTCAGTAGAGGCAGTTATAACAAAGATAACAAGATATGAAATAGAAGAAAGTGAGCAGATGAATACAACATCCCATAAAAATATAAATTTTGAACTTTATAATGATACTTTGGTTGTTGGACATATTTACGTTTATATTTTTGGGACAACAAATAGATTGATTTATTTTTGGCACAAGTGTATTTATGGCATGTCCATTTTTGGGTTGTTGGAAGTGCATGTATTTATGATGATAATATGACATATTAAAATCATGGAGGAATAAGAGATTATTGAAAATTAAATAAACAAGAGATGCATTTGGGGTTTCCACCTATTAATTATTATTTATTGTTATCTTTTATCATTATTTAATAAATTTGTCCTAAATAAATGCAAAATAAAAGGAAATTTTGCATTTATTTTAATTAAATTTGTTTAGCCTTCTAACTAGAATGTAGTTAAATTAGTTGAACTACCTCATTGAAGAATAAAAGGAAAAGGCAAGTAAGGACAAAAGGATATTTTTTTTTATGAGAGGTATGCAAAGATCTGCGTTCATGTTTTAAATCATTCATCCTCAATTCATTTTCAGTCAGGGATTTGATGATCTCTTGATAGCATGGGAATCTTGAAAAGTGATAGAAGGAACGAAGCAAGGATGAGTTTTAATGGTGTCCATGAGGTAACTAGTTTGTTTGCTAAGTCCGATGTATTATGGTGTCCATGAGGTAACTAGTTTGTTTGCTAAGTCCGATGTATTTAAATTCTAAGTTATATCAGCACTAATCATTTTTCTTGTATGCAGAAAAAATCCCTTTGATCCAATAAATGTCCAACTTAGTTTTCTTTTTCTTCTTTCTGCACTTGGATTTTTTTATGTATGATGATAAATTCCATCTAGAATAGCTAGAGACAAAGTTGGTCCCAATTCTCGCAGGGATTCAAAAGCTTCGAAAAATTTATGAAAGTGTAGAAGGTTATAAATAAATAAAAGTTCAACTTTTGGTTCTGGAATTATTTTATTTACTGATCTAGTTTTATTTTTTTTCATTTTATTTTGATATAATATTCAAGAAAGACAAAATGAAAAATAACAAAACAATGCTAATTTATTTCTTTTCCTAAATTAATTTCATTGTACGTAATCTTTTTTTTAATTTATTTATTTAGTCTAGTTTAACTTTTCATTAATTGTAATATTAAAAAGAAAACAAAAAAGATCCATTTCATTGATTTCGCTATGGCATTTCTTTAAAACATTAAAAAAAAAAATGTAATTTACTTCATTTCGATTGATTAGTTTTAACCATTTTATCTTCTTTCTCACTAATTTATCAAAACAACGTTAATGTATTTCATTTTTTAAATTAATTTCAATACAAATAATTTATTTCTTTTCTTTTTGTTTATTAAGTAGTTTAACTTTTTGTTTTTATCAATTGCAATATTTAAAAGAAAACAAAAGATTCACTTCATTATGTTAAATACTCTTTAGTGTTTTTCTTGTAAGTATTAACTAATCTAGTTTTGTTTGTTTAATTTTTATTTTTTTTAGTTTTGCACTTGTATTATTAATTTACATTAACTTTTATTTTAATTTAAATTTCACATATAAAAGAAAACACAAAAATTATAAAGTTGCAAAACTTATAAAAAATTAAAATTTGCGAAATAATTAAACAAAAAATTCATCCTTAAACTCTTAGCTTTAGGATCTAATGTGCTTATTTTATAAGGATTTAAACTTAGGGTAAAATTCTCGCCTCTTCTTGTCTAGCCTCACATGAAATTGAGATGTTGGTATTGAAACCATACAGTTTTGGCATCAACATATTTTTCCGACCATACTGGGGACAAACCATTCAATGGTTCTTCTCCAATTTTTTCATTTAACACTCCTACTTGTTTTAGAAGCGGTGTATTTTTTGACCTTCTATGACCGTGAATAAACCATATTTTAATTTGATTACCAATATTTCCATGGTTGGTTTTCCTCTTTTTGAAGGTTACCCATGGGAATCTTGTCGTGATCATGTCAACAAGTTCATTCAATTTTGTCAATCTGTTGGGGTCCAAGATGTTTATACTTCTTCTGACATATTTCCTCTTACTCTTCATGGCCAAGCAAGATACTGGTATAGGACTATATCACCTAATCCTAATTTAGTGGGAAATAATATTTTTACAAAGTTCATTATTGACTTTCCTTCTTCACCCATCTTCCAACCCTTTGAATTTTGGCCTCAGATTCTTCCTACCCCTCCTCAATGTGATTTTTGCAGTGACCCTCGTTAGCAATTGACTTGTATATTATTCTTAGAATCTAAACATGCTTACCAAGCGAACCCCTATCTCTTCTTGAATAATCAAGAAAACAATTCTACACTTCATGATTTTTTATCAAAAACTCCAGGGGTTTGTGATAATTTTTCTATTTTGAATTGTCCCATGTCATCCCTAATTATGAAATCTTGTTCGATGCCTACCCATTTGATGATACTCTTTTCGAAACTCATTCTAAACAAGACTATGTTTTATTTGACGAAATATTCTTCGAAGATGAATCTTGTGAGGAAAATTAGTTTTGACTTACACGGCATTGCTCCTCATATCCCTCTTTTTGATGACTATTCTGAAGAAAGTGAAATAGAGGATTTAGGGGATGATATAGCATCATGTGCATTTTATTTTGAAGATATGGTAGAATATCTTTTTGCTAATCCCTACCAGTCTGAAAGCATTGTTTGGCCAAATGAATACAATCACAAAGAAAACAAAATCGATTATCTATGATTTGTTAACGAATTTTATCCTCAAACCTCGACTCTTTGTTTTGAAGATGATTTTACTAATCAAATCTTTGGTTCTGATTCCTTCCCAATTTATGATGATCACCTCATTAGTGAACACAAAGTTAGAGAAGGGGAAACTTTAGTACCAATTTATGATGAGTTTTCAAACAAAGAGTATGAAGTTTTGGTTCAATAACGTAAGTTGTGAGTATATCTTAGAAGCAATTGAGGAAGCCTTATTGCTTCTTGTGAGACTTGAGACTTGAGACTTGAGACATGTTTTTATTTTTATTTACAAGTGGCTGCAGTTATAAGTTTAACCTTCTACTCTTACCTTTCTAATTTTAATCATATTTATGGTATGCCTCAACTGGTGGAAATCATTGATGATGACTCTTTCCCTTTTCATGATGAAGATCCCATGGATATACTTTATGATGGTGGGAAGTGTTGGCAAGGAGTAGACCCAGGGTTCAATGCTTACAACAATGCACCAACAAAACCCTAACTATCGGCCCTTTCGGCAACACCTGTGAAGCAGATGAAGTCTCACCCGAGGTAGAGGAAGGGGTGGTTGTAGGACTAAGATGTATGCAACCTTAGCAGGGACACAGATCTATGATTGTAACACCTTAACATAGTACTTAGAAATTATAGTTCATTAATATTCAGTCTTAGTTTACAACGTAGCTAAACCCTAATAAGAGATCAACATAGTATTCACATAGATCCAATAGATTCAAGCACTAAGCATACCAACATAGATCGGATCTAGCATTCATTCACATTATTCAACACTAAGCTACCATATTAGATTCTTCTAAGAATATATTAGTGCACTAAGCATTTAACCACATAAACAAGAGATCAACCATAAAGCACAAAGCAACCACAAAACAGGATATACGTGGTTCAACCCCACCCTGGGGCTACGTCCACCAACTCTTCTTCTTTATTTCTTTCTGTCAATATTCTACATGCACAAAGCCATGATATCTTACTCTGCAGAGGACATGAGATATGCACGCACTCCGCTAGATCCTCCTCCCGGAGTTACATCACAAAGCCTCTTCCCAGTCTCTTACAATCACTTGCACTTAGCCTTGCAAATCTCACACAGTAGGCACAAAGCAATTACAATCATCTCTTTCACTTAGCATAACACCAAAAACCTCTTCTCCCTCCTTCTCTTACATTTCCTAGACTTCTATTTATACATTACAAAGAGGGCCTAAACATGGGTAAACTAATGGGTCGACATCCCCATACTCGTTACATAAGCCCAAAACCCAAAAATCCCTAAACAGGGGCTGAGATCCCACGATCTCCGCTTCGACTTGCGCTCTGCCTTCGACAGCCTGTCGAAGTACCAAAAATAGGTCAAACATGACCAAGGATCCTCAAAACTTGGTCAAGGGACAACAAGCCCCCAACACTCACCCGTGACTCGTCCCGAGTCACTCTAGTCTAGGTAGCTCTGCTTCAAAATCCTCGAGCTTGGTTCGAGCTACTTCGACCTGTTGCTGCGCCACGACCTCCTGCTTTGCGAACTCTTGGATAACTGCTTCGTTGACAGGTCCCTCTAAGATTTGTTCAGCTGCAGTGATGACTTGCTCCGATTCTGCTCCTCGGCCTTCAATCTCTGCAAATAGTTGGCAAGCCTCATCCTGTGTTGGCTGGATCCTCTAAGTCACTTCCATGACTTTGATATGAATGGTGTGGACCTAATGTTGAGTAGTGTGTTGTTCTTGGGATCACTTCATCCTCTCAATGGTTGACAGGGGCTTCAACTGCGCCTGTATTGTTTCTACTTGCTACTTTGCCTCCTCGAACTGTGATTCCAATGCCTTCAGTTCAAGATCCCGAGTGAGTTGCTCATAATTCTAGGCACTATGATCACTTAGTTGTTTACATTCCATGGCGAGGGACTTGATTCTCTCAACTGCGCTTCAAGCAGTTGCTTCTCTTTGATCTCACACATCTTGTGGAATGTTGAGCATTGTTCATAGCTCTGAGTCTGCTATTCTTTGTTGAAGCTATTGATTAGCTTCCACGAGCTGCACTACTTGATGCTCCACTCGGTCTACTGCCTTTTGTTCTAATCCTATCATAGAGCAAAGTGCTATGTCGACTGCTTCTTTGACTCCAAGCTTCTCTATGAGCAACTGCTCTTTTTCTTGCTTAAACTGCGCCCTCTCTTCTTCAAACTTGGCTTGAAGGTCATCCTTCTCCTTTTTTGCAACCCGACGTTGCTCTACCATTTCTTCTTGGGCTTGTTTCAGGGCCATTGTGGCCTGGTCTTTCTCATCTTGTGCTTGACCAAGGTGAGCATTAGTCACATCAACTAGTCTGCGGAGTTGGGTAGGTTCATCTCCCAACTATGGTTATTCCGATGGCAGGGATGCAGTGGATACTGTGCGACTGGATTGAAGGGCCTGTTGTACCCCTCTGAGTTCAACCTCGATCCTTTCATACATCTCCTCCTGCTTGGATTCATGTTTTTGCAAGATTTCCTGTGAGGCATTTTCTACGGCTACGATGATGAAGTCAAAGTCATCTACAGTGAGCACAGTCTACATTTTAGTCAAGGTGGCTCTGGATTTCTTTCAGGAAGTGGGTTTCATGGGAGAAAACTTTCTTTTCTTCAAGGGATTAGCCTCATCAATAGGATCCCTAGGTGGTGTTACTTCGCCTTGCTTCTGCTAATCTTATTTTTCGTTGGTCTCTTCTTCACCTACTTCATCATTACCCCCTTGGCCAGGTGATACTGAAGCAGTTTCTTCTGATGCGCTGCTCAAGTTTTGGACCTCTTCGGTATTTTTCCTTCTGCTGGGTCTAAGAGTATCCTTTTATTCATGAGTAGTCTCAGGGCTGCCGATTAGTTCAGGGTCTGACATTTCTACGGGGTCAGCGGGGATGAGGAGCTCGACAGACCATTCCTTGGTTATCTCTTTAAGGTCCTCCTCTGTGATATTGTAGTATGACTGAAGCTCTTCTTTATGCTCATCCGTGCGCGCGGTGATATAAATGAAGTGTCGATCTGCGCGAAACTTCATGAGGGGTCGGAACCGATGTAGGGTGTTCGACATCATGTGAGGGACAGCTTTGATATCCCTCTTCAGTTGGAGATAATATGTATGAAATACCACGTTTGACTGCCATTGTTTTACCATATCGCTCGAGTACTAGAGCGTGGTGAACTTCGCAGCGAGCAGCTCGAACGACTCAATGTTCGGGAAGTTCGTAGCTTCCAACATCTCCCAAGCAGTAAATGCGATGAGGATCAAGAGCCAGCTAAAGTGGAACTCATAGCCCTGATCCTGAGATTCGCGGAAGCCTAATTCTAGTTGGTTGACCAAGTACTTTGCCCAGTTCATCTGGAGTCCTTCTACACATTTCCTAGCGAGGTCAACAACGAATCTTATGGCATGTGTAGGTTTGTTCTTTCTCACGAGATTTCCTGTGATCAGCTGGCAGGCCAGGCACACTGCGACATTCTGGATGGAAGCTACCTTGTAGCCTCGCGTTCCCTTTTCTACATCATCATATGTGTCTTTGATCTTATGTGCCAATGCGCGATCGGTAGCCTTCCCTGGGTAGAAGTCCTATCGGTCGGGTCCCTGTATGCTCAATCCGGTGATCCTATGGATCAATGTTAGATCGACTGTGATGCGTTAGTCTAGCCATAGGTAGCCGCCATGGTAACATGAGAGCAGGATATTAACACACGCGTTAACCTCTTGGTGCTTTCCAAAGTGTGGGATCTTGATTACATTCAAGAGGGTGGACTGCGCGAGGTTCATAGTCCTTGGCTGGGGGATTATTTTTGAGTTCTTCCCCTTCCTCCTGGTCAAGTATTTGTAAGGAGCGAGCATACTATGGTTCTTGCGGTCTCCTAGGTTAAAGTCGTTGAAATTCAACGTCGAGATATTATCCTATTGCATTCTCACTACACGTATCCCCTTTAGGAGGCACGCAGTAACCATGGTGTAATCAAATTCCCTTGGGACGTTGTGACGGCTCACCGCGTCGACCAGAGGCAGGATGTAGTCAGGTAATATGGTCGAGATTAGCTTCGCGTTTTCCAACTCATCTCGGTGCTTGGTTCTTTTCTCTACTGTCGGTCGAGATAGTCTGGATCCCCGAGAATTCGACGAAGAGGCTTGCACTCCTCTCATCGAGGAAGCTTGAATACCTGTGGACATCACTTTCTCAGCCATGAGGTCAATCAAAACTTCTTCGATGATTTTCTCTATGACGCTGAGCTTGTCCGACATGCACGCTTAGATCAGATAACTCGTATGGATGAATGAGTTCTCATAGCAATAGAACGAGTGTCGAACTTACTAAACAAAGTGTGGTAGCAATGAGTTAGCTAGGATACAATTCGAAAAAGTGTTTTCGGTGCAACAGTCGGTGCAATAAGTAGACAACGGTGTAATGGGTCTTTCCAACAGACGAGAGGCCTTCATCAATGTGGTTTTGTCCATTGCGACATGGTCCCAATGGTCTGATGGTGAGCTTTCTGGCCATAAATGTTGTTCTAACCGTTTGGGGCGTCGGGCTAATGGTTATAATTCTTTCAATGGCTATATTGATTCACCATGTTGCGTTGTTCTGATATCTCGGCAAAGTTCCAGTTTTGCAAACCTTCCTTCTGGGAAGTCCCCTCTGGAACCTTCTGTAACCTTTCTATCTTTTCTCTCTTCTTACTGAGCTTCTTAGCCTTCTTCCCTGTAGTCTTCGTCTGGGTTATCCTCTTTCCATTCTGATTCTTATCTCCTTTTGGCATAGTAACTTCACGCTGTTGATATTATTTCATGAAGTCAGAGAGTAATACATCCTCTCTATCTAGGGTAGGTGTTCTACTCTTCTGTGAGTCTTATTGTGTTCTTTCAACTTCGAAATCCAAATTTCTGGTTCTAAGTAGCTTCGATCTGTTCTCCTATTCTTCAATCGAGTGTATTATCCTCCTAGTCATGAAATATTTTAATTCTTGCTTCTTCTTCTCTAAGACTTCCTCTTCTTTCCTTCTGGCCTGATCCGTTTCAATCCAAGGTTTTCCTAGTAATATAGCAAATGGGGCATTGTTATCAATAAATTTAACAATCTCAAAATCTTCCTCTGTCGAAGTTCCATGAGCACTCATAGATATCTAGGTGAGTCTTCCACATAGGGTTATCAACTTTCCTCTAAATAATCCTATTCCTCCCAATGAAGGAATCATAGCAGGCTTTCCTAAAGTTTCCAAAGTTCTTTCTGTCATGATATTTACCTGTGTTTCTTCATCCAGAACACAGTCAATGTCGAAGTCTCCTATTCTTTCTTATATGCATTATTTTTCTTTGAAGATCTATGATAAGTTGATATTTCTGTGATAATTTAGGGTTTCTTTTATTTGTAGCAATACATTCTCTATTTCTTTTCGGGGTTCTACCATGGTCTCAGTTTCTTGACCTTCCTCGGGGTTTTCTTGTCTCATATTCATTATGTCAAGCTTAGCAATCATTCTAGGGAAATCTAAAAATTCATGATCCATAGCTTTACAACAAAGATAACTAGGTCTTCTTCCAAGGCATTCCTTAGCAATATGTCCCAGTCTTATGCAACTGTAACAAAGAGTTAATCCTCTCTTTCCTTGAAATGATCCCCAGCCTTTCCTGTACTGCACACTAGGATCATAGTAGCTAGCCTGCAAAAAATTATTTCTAGGATCCTACATCCATTTGTTAGTCCAAACATTCTTTCTATGCATAGGAATAACATATCTTTCACTATTTTTGTCAGATCTACTCATATCAAACCTTCTTTCATCTAGTTGTGCCCTACTTTTCAAGCTAGGACAAAATTTATCAAACATACCTAGATCCATACTTTTGAAACAAAATTTTCCACTTATCTTACCTTTTCAATCAAAACTTTTCACTGTTCTTACCTTTATCAGAGCACAAAGCTTTTATGTATTACTTATTTTCTTCATATCTGACTTTTCTTCTTGGCACGGAGCTTCATAGGTCAAGTAGAATACTGCGCACTAGGGAAACAGATCTACGCACAAAGCTTTCTCTTTTCTGTAGTTCCTAGCAATCACAGTTTCAGGTCCTGACAACGGAACCATTTGTTGGCACAGGGGAAGACTGATCTAAAAATGAAGAAGACTTGAAATCTTGAAATTATTTGCAAGTAAATTTTATGTGTTAAAAGAAAATGGATCAACTTTGCAACACATTAATTAAAGGATTACTCATGCAAGATACAAATAAATAGTAGCATA
>SNQJ01S0000075.1:230723-249094 GCA_010110895.2 Picea sitchensis | reverse complement strand
GGGGTTTTAGATTCGGGTAGAAGGTTAAAAGTTAAGTCTTGAGGGTCATGATCTGTGTATAAGCTTAGAGCCCTAGCTTATTAGTCCGTAGGGTAGAATACCCAACAACAGAATTGGCGACTCCACTAGGTAAATTTTACTCTTAGGGTCTCCTGGTTTGGTGAAAGATTTTTTGGTAGTTTAGAGAATTAAATCTCAGTTTCTTTGCTGTTTTTTTGTTTTCTGTTAGTCGAAATCTAGCAGAGAGCCTGGTTATTAATACCAGTTCTCTTTGACTGACGCTCGACATTTTCTTTTCTGGACACACAGAGGTACCCGCAGCCTGCAGAAGCCCTGCCCGCGGGTGACCCGCGCCCTAACCTTCTACAGCACACGGATATCCGTGTCCTGTAGTGGTTTCAGTAGCGTGTAGTGACCAGGAGGTTTAAGAGGCTGTCCCCTCTTCCCCTGTCAGAAGTTTATCTTCTCAGGGGGCTTTCTGGGTCCTGTCTGGGTCTAAATTGGTTTATAGTCTTGTGTTTCAGTCTTTCTTGTTGTGTGTTTCTTCACATTGGTTTTTCGTTTTTGAAAATTTGTTTTTTCAGTTAGAGTGATAGCATCTCAGCCTGTCAGAGGCTCTGGTTGTCAGTACCAGAAGCCTTTCTCAAGACTAGATTGTCTGTGGGTCATTTTTTCTTAGTTTTTAAACATACCCGCAGCCTGCTTAGGCTTAGCACGCGGATACCCGCGCTCTGTAGTGGTTCAACACGTGGGTACACGCAGGCTGTATTGGTGACAGTCGCGGGTCTGTTAGGTAGCTTTTCAGCTTGGGTGGGGCAGTCATCCCCTCCTGTGGTGAGAAGAGCTCCTATCAGAGGTTTGGAGTCTGGGGATGCACAGTCAGCAGGTTAGGGCATTTCCCCCTTAGCTTGTGCTTGTTATTAGATTTTGTGATAGAAAAGACATTTATTTCATGGTTTTTAGGCAAGTGTGAGAATTAGTGTTGTTGAGATTGCTTGGTTGCATTTTCATGCTCTGATTCTGTTTGCGATCTGCGCTGTAAGCCAGAGTTTTTCTTTTTCTCTTGGTTTTGAACTTGTCATCATTTTTCCTTGTTGTGTGATTTTACAACGAAATAAAAAACAATCTTTTTTTTGCTTCATTTTTCTTCTTGGATTGAGGATTGAGTTGTTGCAGCAGTAGCCAGGAAAGAAGTTCTTTTGCCTAAGTTTTTGCAGTGCTTGTTTAGTATAAGTAACTCTCAAATCTGAGTGAAATTTCTCTCCATTTACTGCATAAAATCTTAGTAAAACTGAAAAAGAAAAGAAGTCTTTTCATTGAAAAGTTGCTGGTTTTGCATGTTAGAAAAAGTTTGTTCAAGCATTTCTGTGCATTTTTCTTTGAGTCTGTTTTACACACCATCAGTTTCACTTCCGCACCTTGAGATTTAAAAAGCCCATTAAAAGAAATGCTTAATAAAATCAACTAGACTTTTCTGTTTGTAGGGTGCACTCACTAGCTTAAGCATAGGGCCTTGGAATAGGTTGGAGAGTAAATTCTCCAAGGCCACTCAAAACAAACATTGGAGTCTGTCATTTAGGGAGTGTAGAAATCCAGTTACGGAAAGTTATTCAGGACAACATTAGAGTCTCCGGCTTATTTAGGGAGTGGAACCAAAGCATTTAAAGTTATTCGTGACCCCTAACACGTGGGGCTAAACACGAGGTCGCTGTGAAGGAAAGGCAAATGCAGATAACCCTCCAAAGTCAGACCGAAGGCTAGGAGAACATATAGAGGATCGGGCTTAAGGGATTCCGTCAGATTGCCATACTCTGAAGCCAGGGGTCTCAATCCATTCGAGGTCCTCACCGCCTTTCCCAACACTGACATACCTTGACATGTTTCGGGCTGATACCCCGCCTATTGTGGTCTTCCCACTTGTGGATCGTGACCACCGATAGTTGTTCACACGGTCAAACCTGAAGGTCATCTTTCTAGGGACTCCTACACAGCACTCCAGGGGCATACCGGTACCTAGGGCCGGACTTCTGACCACGCTATGTAGCAGACCCGAGGGTGCTTCAGATCTCGGTGCCACTGCACCGCAAGGTACTCTAGTGTTGGTTGTATTTACTGCTCTTCCTACTAATATAGCTCTTGATTGATTTATCTTTAGGGATTTCTTGTAGTATGGTTACCTGGATTCGTGTAGACTACCTTAGCTTGTCGTGAATCTTCTCACAAAGGGGAGGATTCAGTTCTGGGTCAATGGCTCTCAGCCCGGCTGGGCCAAGAGTCGAGCCACCCCCGCCACTCAAGGGGCTGGCTGGGACCATCCGGGGTCCTCAAGCACCCGGGCTAACTCAAAGACCCCTCGAGGAATCGACCACCCGGATTGGTTGAAACCCTCGCATATCGACATTTTGGGGTCGACGTTATTATTTCTGCCTTTAATTTGTTTAACGCTTCTATTATCACCTCGACCCAGCTTATGGAACAAACTATTTCAACCGATTTTCCATTCCTATCACCAAGTACACATGTGAGAAGCTCCCTAACTTCATCAGCCGGGCCGTCCGGGAGTAACATGGTTCCCTACCACACCATGGCCGTAGTGGGTCCGACGCCATCCATCAGCACAAATCCTTTATCCAAGACAGGCCTATTAAGGGATGCTCTAGTTCGGGGAACATGTCCTGTGACTCATTTCTTCCATTTCACGACTTTTGTCTCAAAGGAAGCTCAAACGCTCTAGCGCCAACTGGGGTACCCTCATGCCCCTTTCTAACGCTTTCTTTTGTCGAGGTCATATTCTCCTCTGCCCTTCTTCGCTTGCGGTCCCAGATCACAGACCGCCTTTCCGCAACCCGCGACACACAAGTTTACTTCTTGGAGTTTTGTCAAGGACAACCCTGCAAACTTTTGGCAGAGGTTCACCGTTTTCGAATGGGCTACAATAAGACTACCAGTGCTTTTCCTATCGTGGGCACTTATTTGATTAGCCTAATTCAAAGATGTGGTACTATTCTCGCGCTGGGCATATAAGGCCTGGGGACTCTTTGGAATTCGTTATGGATTCAATCTCGCTATCGAATGCTATTTCGGGTAATGCGTTTCATAATTAATGGGAATTTCGACAAGGTGTTTTCATGATCGTATGGGCTGTCTTTCAAAGTTCAAATATTTATGAAATAAGCTTGCATCCATGTCTCATGGGGAATCTAGCAAAACTTATGTCCCCGCAGAAATGCAAAACCCTTTTCATTTGTCGTACAAGGTTTCTAACAAAACCCGGCCAAGAATCAAACTTCTCTCGCAAACTGTGCCGCCAAAACCCTGTGACCCTTTTATCTCAAGCACGTTAAATGTTCTCAAACCACCTTTCTGGAAACATTACATTGGTCGATTTAACACGTTGTTGAATGATCCATCTGCCATTTATCCGCTATTCTCCTATGCCGACGGTTGCCTTCTGGAATCCCAGTTCAGTTTTCAAACCTAACTAAGATCCTGTGATCACGTGGACTACTTTCCACTTATGGTGTTCATCTAACTCATCAAAGATGACTCGCTCAGCCATGATTGTTTCAACGACTCTTATTGGGAGTGCCGCGAATGGCAACAGGTTTTGACCGCCACGATATTCCTTTTTCGGCGAAATGGCTATGAAGCTTTCCACCATTTCCAAGCACTGTGGAGATACGACGCCAAGACAGAAGTTGCTAGCCAATTTCGAGCAGACGACCGCCGACCATATCTCGGATCATATTCGAGAGTGGTGACTCCGAAAGAGTCTTATCAAAGTAACGGCCCCACCAAGATTCCTTCTTGAGTGGTTCCTTTAAGTCTTTAGTCCCGCAATTAACCAAAGACGTCGCACCTCGTGGGGTTTTCTTTGAGGAAGAAGCTATCATGAGAGCTCAACAGCTTGAGCTTATATATTCTCGGGCCTGCTCTATTGTACAAACATCCGCCGATGCACCACGATCGACATGGACAAAACCAGACAGAGAGTCGACCACATGCCGATGGTATAGTTGGTTCGCGACAACCAAGTTCATGAGAAATTGACTAAACAATTGAAACACTTGTCCATCCAACACTCAGCGTCCAACCAAATCCATCGTCACCGCTCCTCCTACTTAAACGTCGGAAGTACACTCTGTTCAGTCGACTAACCCAAAGGCTAACCAACAGAGTCTCAAGGGAAGAAAAAACAAAGGAAGAAGAGTAAGGGGATAAAAACCAAATGATAATGTCAGGCGTAGGGTACCACCAAAAGAGGAAGCCAAGCGAGGTATCCGCGGTAATTTATGCGAAGACCACCCAACTGCATTTATGCCTCACTTGCTCGAGTTCGGTTTGTCAAGGAAGAATGTTGTATTGACTAACTTTTCAAGATAAGTGCACTTGACTCAAGCCTCTCGTTAGGTACGGAGGGGGCAAGTACTTAAAACCGCTCTTCCCCGAACGGCTCATCTTCCACGAACGATATATGATGAAAAGTGACGCCATAACCCATCAGAGCTCATTATAGTGCTGCCAAGTGCCTCTGAGAAGGGCAAGAAGCTGAGATCCCATCTCTTCCTCTATAGATTGAGAAGACGTTAGGTGAAACAATGACTCGCGATCCCCAAAGGTGCTTAAACGTTTCTCATAATCCAAAAACACAAGGGTCGCCTAACCAATACTCAGGTGGAAGATTTGTCACAAACCTCTTGCACAATGTCCACTTTGGAAGTCCTCCAAAGTTGCCCCACCAGAAAGTTTGTTGACTGGGCGAGGCTCTACGAGACTTGTAACCCGTGAACGATCATGTTAGATAATGACCGAATTTTGAAACCTCGTTGTCTTTACCACGCCGCTTTCGTGATAGTAGTGGCTCACCCCACAAAACCTTTACACGGAACATCTTCCGCATGGTAGATGAAGCTTCAACTTTGCTATGTCGCTAGCATGCGTTGGTGCCATTATCAACCGGAAGTTGGTTCCTCGCCACCTACTCTTCTCACGCGCTTGATGGACGCTCTTTCCTCAATCGCGATGGCATCATCCCTTCTTTTTCCCCGCGGCAGCTTAGGGGGAAGACCGTAGCGCCTGGGCGAGAGGTAGTCGATGCCCCCATCGACACAATCTATTGTTAGGTCGTAATTGGACTTTGGCGGCCGCAGCTGCGGGTTGCGCAATCTTCCAGTCCTATTGTTTCCACATGAAGGCCTGGATAGTAACTATTGATCACTATCCTTTCTCTCGACCGGACCCCGCCCTTGGGGCATCCACGGGTTCCCATGGTAGATAACTCGCTTCTGGTCGCCAACATAGAAAGCGGTTGTGCCCATCTTTGATGGGTACCTTCGACATCGCCTCCTCGTATTTATGTCAAGTTTATATCGATCACCATGGTCAGATCTTTCCATGTTTCGGTTGCCCGCGATGACTTACTTTTGATGATCCATGGATTTCATCGTGACACCTATGATGCGAGAAATGGGCATACCGGCTCATCACTTGGCGAAGCGACTTATGGTTCAACAAGCTTCATCTCGATCCGATTCCATTGCAAGAGTTGATTCACTCTTTGTTTCCATCTGCCAGATTCTCTTGTCAACACCCCATTCGCGACTTAGTCTTCGGCTTTCCTAATTTTAAGCTGGTTAATCGGCTAATGACCGTCTCGACAAACCCCGGAAGATTCATCATAGATCAGCATTTCCTCCTAGTTACAATCAATCGGGGCAGAGAATTCCCACTATCACCATGACGGGAGATCGCCTTGTCCCATTAACCTCTTTAGCTATTAATAAAGATGTTTCGTGCCGAGGGAAACATGGCTACTCATCACTAAAATGATGCGCTCATCAATATCTCCTGAAATGTTGGCATCATGGAGAATGTCTTCGCCGGAGAAGAATGCTCCCTTGAGGAGATTCAAATATAATCATATTTATTTAAGGAATTCCACAAAGTTTTTGTGTGGTCTTACGAGGAAAAGCCAAGCATCGAATCACAAAGTGTCGATCATGGGCTACCTTGGTTGTTTTTCACCCTCGCTTTGAGACCCAAAAGAAATATCCTACAGATCAGATTATGCTTTTCGATTCGGCCCCGATTAACCGAGAAAAATCATACCGGAGTCTCCTTTTAAGCCCTTTCTCGCACTTTTAAAGATGAAAAGATTTCGTTGAGTGACCTTGTTTCACACTTAAATTGTCCGTAAGAACGCTCCTTAACCTGCCCTCTTTAACCCCTTTTCTCGGCAATCTTTTAAACATGAAAAGATTGCCGAGCCGCATCTTTGTGACCCGCCACCAAGTAAACCGGGAATTTGAAGTCACGCCTGGCTCATGAAGCCAATTCCTTTTTCTGCTCGACGGGCCAACTGTATTTAATAAAGGAGCACTCTATTGAATTTTAATTCTTTAGAAGAGTATCCTCAAGTATAATTTTATTCCTTTTTCTACCCAGGGACTAAATTTATCAAAAGAAACCCCTGAGTCCATATTAAGCTCTTTCGACCCCTAAAAAATTGAAAAGATTGTCAGTGACCTTATTCTTTCACACTCGGCCATTTTTTCATGTTTAAAGGGTCTGAGTCCATAGTTAAGCTTTTTAGACTCCTTAAAATTGAAAAATCGTCGAGTGATCTTGTCTTTTGTCACACTCATTAAAATGGTTTTGAACCGACGCTTCAGTGGGTGCTAGTTTACCCCTTGAACCGACTTACTATTGATGAAAAATGTACCCTAATGGAGTTTCCTTTATGCTCGCTAAACTGGCATCGAAGGATCTACCATTGTGTAGCCCCATCAACCCATCTCCATCCTTTACCTTTCAGCCTAGTAACGTTTCAAGTTCTTTATGTCTTTTAACACCTTTGGCCATTGGAGGATTTTTTTCCCCAGTATCATTTCCTAGAACACGCCTTTGTCTTTATGTGCCTTGAACTAGGCGTTTAAGCATCCTCGCTCCTCCCTTTTGTAACATAATATTCTTTTATTCTTTTTCAAATCAACAAAAGAACAAAAAAATCAAATATACCCCAAAAGAGGATGGAAAAGCATTTTCTTTTTATTGGCGATTGGCGAGTCGCCTGGATAAAGCACATCTTCCCTGCTTGATTCATCGTGACTTGGGAATGGTAATGACCTTAGGGAAGCTTTGGTATTCGCTATATCAGCTTGTGTCCTCCGACCGCTTGGTTACTCTTTTCCAGCATATGGAGAGTTTGCTTTTGCCTTCTTCGAAAGACTTATGTGATTACCGTGATATGCTTTCTAAGTCTTATCACTTGTCGTGGCTATTGTCCAGCGGAAGTTTGTTACTGTTCGAAATGGCCACCAAGATATGTCTCTTTGTCCGCGATACCCCGCCATCCCAACCAATCGGTCTTTGTTCTGAAATCACCGCCTTCAACCGGACATCAAGTTTATCAAGTCCAGAATCGACGAAGCCATCACATCTCCGGGTAGTGCAACAGACACATATTGGCTAATTCTACCCGAGTTTTAGAAGACTTGAAGTTGTTGCTCGAGCTAAGTGTCGTACCACGCCAATACCGAAAAGATGGATACTCCATGTATATCTTTTCCATTTCGAGATGTAGCTCCTCGCGAAAATTGTCACGCTACACTTTTTATAGTTATATGACATGGATCTACGTTGCATTTGATTGGTAGCCATGCGTTTCTATTTTATCCCGAGTATGGGTATGCCCTACTTCTCGGTGAGAAATTTGATATTTTTGTAGACGACACCTCCCCGATTCGGATTCCCGGCTCACTCATTCAAAGATATCGCGACAGATTGGTAGCATTGTATTGTATTTTCGCCATCGATGCTCTTCGCCCTCACACATTAGGGGCATCGCTATAACCCTAAATTGCACCAATATGCCATTCGTGATCATAAAGCCAACTCATTGCCCTTCATTGCCAAAGCCATTTAACAACCTTCTAAAACTCCATTTTAAAAGAACTGCCAGCAGCCCACTAATACCGCGAGGTACCCACTAGTGTGCCCACTACGTACCGCTGGTACCCGCCAGCTGAAGCGGTGCCCACTACGTACTGCTGTGGATGCTCTCAATCACAAAAAACGGAAAGTTGCCTACGGAACGAGAAGCTTTTGGTCAGCATCCGAACTCCCACATGCATGGCCGAGAGTTCGCCTAAAACCCTAGCTCCTTCTAGCCTATAAAAGGAGGGGTAGGGGTACTATTCAAGGGGAAAAAATCATAGCAAAGAAATTCTGCCAAATTGTTAAGCCGCTTTTGTCCCAACCCTTTAGCCTACCTCAAGCTTTAGGAGAACTCAAGAAGCAACAGTTGGAGGACAAAAAGAAGAGGGAGAGCCTGTGATCGATCGGAACGGTGACCGGCCTCAGAATCATTGTAAGTTGATTCATATTGAAGCTAATAAAAAGATACTTTTCCGTCCTCGGTCACATGAGTCTTTATTTTATGTTATTTGATTTGTGTTTTTATCTCTAACCTTAGAATAGATCAAGAGTATGCATGCATAGTCTTGTCTTGATTGGTGTGGCTTTGGAAGGAGCAAAGAAGAAGAAGGAGATAAGAAGCTCAACGGAGGATCTGCTTCTCAAACTGCCGGAAAAGGTTGGTTTATTCTTCTCTTTTATGCATGTGAAGAAAGAGGGTTTAGATTCGGGTAGAAGGTTAAAAAAAGTTAAGTCTTGAGGGTCATGATTCATGATAAGTTCTTAGAGCCCTAGCTTATTAGTCCGTAGGGTAGAATACCCAACAACAGAGGTCCGGGGGTCGAACCCCACGGACTCCAATATATTTTAATACACAAACCAACAACCAATACCGGGGTGCCACGTGGCTGCCCATGACTGGGCCACGTGGCACCTTACCATTGATCAAAAATATGCCACGTGTCGCATTCCGATTCGACCAACTGTTAGCCAATAGATGATTGCCACATCACTTCTTCCACGTCAGCGTACGGTCATACGGCCCTACCACGTCAGCCTGTACGGACTGTACAGTTAGTGTCCCCTTTTTTTGCTTGTTTGACATTCTGAACAGATTGCAATATCTCTCACTCCCGACATCCGTTTGAGATGAAACAAATTGCGTTGGGTTCGCAATGACGAGGCCTATGCTCTCGTCTGGTTTGAAGTGATTCCGAACACTTTTAATTTTTGAGCAAAATTTGATCCCCTGATCACAGACCCAGGTTTCAACACTTACAACAATGCACCAAAAAGACCCTAACTACCGGCCCTTTCGACAACACCTGCGAAGAAGATGAAATCTCACCCGAGGTAGAGGCAGGGGTGGTTGCAGGACTCAAATGTCTACAACCTTAGCTGGGACACATATATGTGATTGTAACACCTTAACAAAGCACTTAGCAGTTATAGTTCATTAATATTCAGTCTTAGTTTACAGCTCAGCTAAACCCTAATAATAGATTAGCACAGTATTCACACAGATCTAATAGATTCAAGCACTAATCATACCAACATAGATCAGATCTAGAATTCATTCACATTATTCAACACTAAGCTACCATATTAGATTATTCTAATCATATATCTGTGCACTAAGCATTTAACCACATAAACAAGAGATAAACCATAAATCACAAAGCAACCACAACACGGGATATACGTGGTTCACCCCCACCCTAGGGCTATGTCCACCAACTCTTCTTCTTTATTTCTTTCTATCAATATTTTACATTCACAGAGCCATGATATCTTACTCCGCAGAGGACAGGAGATATATGCGCACTCCGCTAGATCCTCCTCTCTGATTTACAGCACAAAGCCTCTTTGCAGTCTCTTACAATCACTTGCACTTATCCTTGCAAATCTCACACAGTAGGCACAAAACAATTACAATCATCGCTTGCACTTAGCATAGCACCAAAAACCTCTTCTCCCTCCTTCTCTTACATCACCTAGACTTCTATTTATACATTACAAAGAGGGCCTAAACATGGGTAAACCCATGGGCCGAAATCCCCACGCCCATTACATAAGCCCAAAACCCAAAAATCTCTAAACAAGGGCCGAGATCCTGCAATCTCCGCTTCGACTTGCGCTCCACCTTCGACAGCCTGTCGAAGTCCCAAAAATAGGTCAAACATGACCAAGGATCCTCAAAACTTGGTCAAGGGCCAACAAGAAGATAAATCTTGATATTACTAAGGAGAAGAGGTTGCATCCTTTTATTTTTTTCTTTTATTGACCATAATCTGAACTCAAAACTTCTTCAATATGACATCTAAATGATGGTAAGGGATTTTATGCTAATCTTGTTGGTTGGAAAGTCTTACAATATGGTAATCAATTCTTTTGGGTTTTGATAAGTCTTTTTCCCACTCCATATTCATCTGTTGGTTGGAAAGTCAGTGAGTATTCCTTGCACAATGCCTTCCAAGTCATGAATTCTGCATGTAAAGAAAATGATGTGTTTCTCTATGCCAAGTGCCATCCCACTTGATTCCTAGGTTTTTGCATCCCTATTCCTCTATACATAAATAAAAGAGAATACATAAATATATATATAAATAAGACCAAAAAAATTAAACAAAGGGGGTAAATTAGGATTTTGGTTTGCTTCACTTTATTTTTGTTTCATTTCTCACTTTTTCTTGTTTTCAATTATTTTCTTTCTTTTCTCTTTGTTTGTCGACTTTTTATTAGGTGGTCGGACTTGATGAAGCAATTATCAGTGATTTAGAAAGGTATCTATATATTATGATTAACTGATTGACCAAATATTTTGGTGGGCAATAGGCTTACAAATAAACCAAGTTTACTTTTTTATGTGTCAAAGTTACTTTCTTTTTTTATCATATGCTTACTAAGAAGGGTACCCTTGCTTAATGCAGTCATTCAATCCTTCTGAAGCCTTGCTTTCTTTCCCTTTCTCCATCCCTGCCATCTTGAGATAGCTCTTGCATACGCTTCATTGATTCTCGGTGTTCCTTTGGGATTTATCTCAACACACATCCATGACAATTAATCTAGTTTACAAATCGTTTTGATATCTACCATCAGACATTGTGATCATAAATCCCCATACAATTCAGTACATTGTTATATGAAACCAGAGTTTGCACTCCACTATAAGTGACACACATCTGTTGGTTGGCATATATGTTGACCACCATTTTGGTCAACATTTCTTATCCAACAAAGCATTACTAGGCTCCTCCCTGAATTATATTGACTCGCAAACTCGCCACAAGTTATATAGCATGCAAATGATTGCAAGGCATACCAAAAAACATTTTTTATGATATATATGATTAGTACGTGGGACCCCTTAGAAGATAAAAGAAAATAATAATTTATTTTAAATTATTCCTAAGATGGCAGTAAATGCTTGAAAAGTTCAAAGAATGATATACAGTTATGATATGCATGGTGATATTATCTCCAACTTGATTATGAGGTCTGCGCTAGCCTGGTTGCATATGAAAGGTTGAGGTTATGCTCAAAATTTTTTAAAAGGTTCCTCAAATTGTGTGGAAAATATTTAAGGCACTTGGTCACAAGTATGCAAATGTCGGCTTGTTTATCCATCAAATATATGGTTTATTTGCAATTATAGTTTATGGTGGCTCTATTTGGACTAGTTTTAAGTATGTTTCTCTTCCCCATTCTCTCATTATGTTGAAGAATTGTTGAAATTAAATTCTATAGCATTCATTTACTCTCTTTCCATTTTTTCACTACAAAATTATTGGTTTGGCTTATGATGGAGATAACCTTGTTACTCATGTTACTCATGATAAATTTATTATATGACCGACATCTCAAAAGAGTTAAGATACAAGTAAGGCTTGATATGCAAGTGCATTTTGTTGACTATAACAATATTAATACAGAATTTGTTAGCTAGAAATTATTCAAAGACTCTGATTAAATTATAGTCAAAGATATGAAACAAATGAAAATATTTCATTTTTCTATTATACACACAGGATCAAAACCCCTCATTATTTCACTTTCCAGGAATTATTCCATGAAGTCCCGAACCATATATAATTTAATGTCATATATTTTCCCCTTGTTATATAAATATAAAATGATTTTAAAAGAGGAAGTTTACTAGCAGTTTAACATAAACAATTTGATGGTTACTTGGCATGAGTTTGAAAAGACAATGAACAAAAATTTGTGAGTTAAGTACATATTGAAAGTGAACAAGTTTCAAGCATAATTAATGAATTGATAATGCATCACACATTCCTATAATTCATTTCACTTTTCATAAATTACAAATCCTTTCATCTATCCCTATTCATTTTATTTTATTTTCATTTCATTTCCTATGTTCAGAAATTAATGATGTAATTCATTAAGGAAATGGTAGTAATGGACAATTTTAAACATGTTAGAAAAATATGTGTGGGTGGTTTTGCATTTATGGTTTAAAGCTTGAAGATTGTGGAAAATGAATGGGAAAACTAATTATATCTAGACTATGAACATGCATCATACATTCTTATCCTTTGATTTCATTTTACATACATTACAAACCCTCTCTTCTCTCCCAAATTCATTATTTATCCCATGTTCCGCATAAACAATAGTTATTAGTTTGTGGAGATATAATTGATGCATAATTTTGCAAAATATGTATATATGCGGAGGAAATTGCAGAATTATTCTTTGTATGTTCCCCTTTTCCCTCAATTTCCCTTTAGGGTTTGCATGCTTGATCACTGGTAAAATCAGAGCCATCATTAAATTATATGTTATGCAAGATAATATTTGATGTTTTACTAGCTGCAAGTTGTATATTCTAACTTAGTCTGTATGATCATCTAGATGAATTTTTCAGTAGAGGCACTTGTAAGAGACATAACATGATATGAAAGAAGAAAGGGAGAAGATGAAGACAACCTCCCATAAAAGTATATTTTTTGAATTTTATGATGATACTTTGGTTGTTGGACATATTTACGTTTATATTTTTGGGACAACAAACATATTGGTTTATTTTTGGCACAAGTGGATTTATGGAATGTCCATTTTTGGGTTGTTAGATGTGCATGTATTTATGATGATAAGATGGCATATTAAAGTCATTGAGGAATAAGAGAATATTGAAAAATAAATAAATAAGAGATGGGTAGGGGTTCCCACCTATTAATTGTTATTTATTGTTATCCTTTATCATTATTTAATAAATTTTTCCTACTTAATTAAATTTATTTAGCCTTCTAACTAAAAGTTAGTTAAACTACTTGAACTACGTCATTGAAGAATAAAAGAAGAAGGTAAGGAAGGACATAAGGATACAAAATTTTTATGAAAGGTATGAAAAGAGTTGAGTAAGGTTCATTCTTTTAAATCATTCATCCTCCATTCACTTTCAATAAGGGATTTGATGATTTGTTGATAGCAGGGGTGTCTTACAAAATGGCAGAAGGAATGAAGCAAGACTGAGTTTTAACGGTGCCCATGAGGTAACTAGTTTACTTGCTAAGTCTGTTGAATTTAAAGTTTGAGTTATATCAACACTAATTAATTTTCTTGTATGTTGAGCTTGGTTTTTATATGTATGATAGTAAATTCCATATAGAATAGTTAGAGACAACGTTGGTCCGAATTCTTGCAGGGATTCAAAAGCATAAACAAATCTATGAGAGTGTATGGGGTTATAAATAAATAAAAGATCTTTTCTGGATTTATTCTTTTCATTTTCTTTTGATATAATATTCAAGAAGCACAAAATGCAAAATAACAAAACAATGTTAATTTGTTTCTTTTCCTAATTTCATTGTACATAATCTTTTTCTTTCTTTTATTTACTATTTTAAATTTTCACTAATTATGACATTAAAAATAAAACAAAAAAATCAATTTCATTTGTTTCACTATGACATTCTTTAAAACATTAAAACTTAAAAAAAAGTAATTTACTTCATTTCTTTTAATCATTTTTAACCATTTCTTTCTTTTGGCTCACTAATTTCATTGTTTACTAATTACACATTTTAAAGAAAACATAAAATATCAAAACAATGTTAATGCATTTCATTTTTTAAATTAATTTCAATACAAATAATTTCTTTCTTTTCTTTTTATTTATTAAGTAGGTTAATTTTTATTTTATCAATTGAAATATTTATAAGAAAACAAAAGATTCACTTCATTATATTAAATACTCTTTAGGATTTTTCGTGTAAATATTAACTAATTTAGTTTTTATTTGTTTAATTTTCTTTTTTTAGTTTTGCAATTGTATTATTAATTTACACTAACTTTTATTTTAATTTACATTTCACGTATAAAAGCAATATTACAAAAATTATAAAGTTGTGAAACTTATAAAAAAATAATATTTGCAAAATAATAAAAAAGACATTCATGCTTAGACTCTTAGCTTTAGGGTCTAATGTGCTTATTTTCTAGGGCTTTAAACTTAGGGTAACATTCCCGCCTCTTTCCACTTAGCCTCACAGGAGTTTGAGATGTTGGTATTGAGACCATACAATTTTGGCATCAACAACCTCCTCCATCTCCTCTTAAAAAATCTTTCATTATCCTCACATTATCTTCTTATGAAACAATCTTAGGAATCATAACATTTAGCATCTCCTCCCAATCCTTCTATCATTGGGGGAGAGGCTTATGAGTATAGAGTTCTAAAATGATGATGTTCTTCTCCTATGATCTTTGTGAATTGAGTTATTCAAGTGCCATTTTCCATCAAAATCCGAGGCACATTATTTTCTATACACCTCGCACTAGCCTAATTGTGGAAAATATAGTATTCTTGTCCTCTGACTTCAATGAAGACTTTGATGTTTGAGTCTCTAGTACTCCTCTTCATATTTATGTTCTTTTAATAAATTATTCGATACCTCATTTTCCTAGGATAGGAAAGTATCAATGACCTCTGATGATTCCATTTAGAGTTGAATGCTTGTCATATTTTCCTAAAATTTCTCCCTCACCCGAGATGGTGGGATAAATTTGGATTTATCCCATTGTCGTGTCCTTAACTTCAAGATATTTAATTTTTGTTCCCACACAAACTTGGAGCAATGTAGGAAATGTGTAGTAATACTTTCATGTAGAAACATTGTGCATCTAGACACGTGCCCTAAATGGGTTTGGGGTGGTTTTTAGCTCGTTGTAAGCTAATGCAACTTAGTAGATTAGGGTTGAGTGAATCATGGAATACCTATATTTGTATCATGAAATTATTTTTTAATATAATGAGAAAGTGGTACAGCTCTAAGTTTGTTAGTTTTCAAAGCTAAGGGTTTCCAAGGTAAATCTTTTGTGTACTATGTATGTTTGTCATTGTTTACTTTATGTTTTTTATTAAGAATCTATTAGCATTCTTTCTCTTACATATGTGTACTAGTGACTATTTTCTATAATGGAGACCCCTAATAGACGATTCCTAAATTTGTTAGATGATGTCCCAAATCCTCTAATGCTATGAAGGATTGAAAGAAAAATGCATGTATTCTTCAACCCTGCCTAATTTTTAAAAGAAACATCTTGGAATCTAATTTTGATGATAGGATTACCTCCAAACAGATTTGAGATGTGCCCCCCAAAAAGGAATTTTGACCAGCAAATGATCCAACTTTCTTCAATATTCCTTAGGTTGAAGCACTTGTTACTCCAGTTGTATCTCCCCTTGCAGGGGTGAGGATCGATCAAGTGCCAATAAAGAATCATCTCATCAACCAACACTTGGAAATGATCTCAAAAGAAGAAGCCTATAATCTTATCAATGGGACTTCATCCCAGATTTGGACCATCTACTAGAATTGATCCCTCAATGACCAAGGAATCACCAAGAGTTCTAATGGTTTCCCAAAGTGTATTTTTATCTAATTGTTTTGAGCATAGATATTAAAAACCTGAAATAGACTCATCTTTGAATTATCAAGAATGAGGGTACAAATGTAATATGGCCCTTGATGGAGAGAGACCAAATCCACACTCCAAGGGTCCCAAAGAGTCAGTACTCCACCAAAGGCTCCTCCAACATTGTTACAAACCCCTTGGATACCCCTCCAAATTAATAGTGCTCAAATCCATAAAAAAAAAAAGGTCTTACAACTTGGTATCCTATAAGAAAAATGTACATAGTTTTTCTATTTTAATAATACTTCTAACTTTGTATCCGTGTATATTTCTAATACTTACTTTCCTATAGTTCTAGGAAATAAATTTCAATTATTAATTTGAGAACAATTAGCTGTCAAAATCACTTTGAGTTGTAGTTCCAACCTCCAATTACTTACTATGGTCTGCTTCCTCTTCTCAAAATTTCATATTAATTTTTCACCCTCTCGCTCTCAGGACGTTAAGATCCTCCACTTCTTCATCATCTTACAAATGTTGGGTCATGTTTTCGATGATAACTCCACTTAGATCCTCTTCCATAGAGTAGGATGGGTCTAGAAATTTAGGCTCTGTCAAGTCTTTTTCTACCACTAGATCCCCTACACTTGGTATTTTCTTCAAAACATTAGAGTTGGAGAGGTCTCAGGGAGGATTCACACCAGGGAGAAAACCTTCTAACTTCTCTTAAGAATTACATTCCACTTGGTCCTATGCATCTTCCAAATGAGTGTATGAACTTAATATTTCAAATTGATTCTTTGTAGAAGGATCTAGGGTTTCGTTTCTTTGCAGAGCGTGCTTGTTTACTAAATATGTTTTCATTAGGGGTGGTATTTTATCTAGAGAGGATGCATCTGACTTCAATTTTTTTTATTCTTTTTTCAATATTTGCAAAATTCCCATACCCATGACAATGTTTACATTTGAAGGGTATTTTTTCATAGTCCAGAGCCTGTATGTGAATCCAAGAATTCAAGTTTAGTTAGATTGCATCAAGCAATAAATTATTTAGATCTGTTTCCACACAAATACACCGTAGGAAAATTGGTTGGATTTCAACTCTACTCTATCAATGAAATGTCCCATAGTATTCCCTGTTGAAGCCAATGTTTGATCACCCTAAAATATGAGCAAGAGGTGTGGAAATAAAACTCGGAATGGAACAACTATAGGAAAGTATTCTTCAAGGTTAAAACCCAATGACCACCAATTAAGATTCATTCCCCATGGGCCCATAGAATAGGGACCATTATTGAAGATAAGACCAAGGTACTCTTTGATCTATAAATTGAATGCATAGAACCCCCAACCACATAAGAACATCTACATCTTCCCCTTGATTAAAGCATGCCACATATTTTTCATCTAGGACTCCATTGATTTGGGTGAAGGCCAAAGCCTAGTGAACCATCCAATCATTTCTCATTCTAAGAAAACTAGAGCTTTCCTATGGGGAGTCATAGGTGGAACAACCATGTAGGGAATCCTGTCAAGCTTCTATATAAAATTCAAAGGGTTCCATTCATGTCTAGGATATTGGGTGTTGACAAACATAAGATATAGGGGAAAATAGACAGAAACTCAAAGAGATTCGTGATTACATACTTTATTAAATTAATATAATATTCAAATATATGTATTTTTTTGTTTAATAATTGTATTCAGAATTTCAATCCTTACGATAATATTTTAGCGTTGATAACATTTAATATGTAATTTCTCAATGTATCATCGCTTCAATTCACCAACAAAACCTATAATATTTAATAAAGAAAATGTATCATATATTTGCACTTATTTCTACCATGCCATATAACAATGTCTATAAATTCAAACTAAAAAAACTATGCAAGAATACAAACACACATAGTAAAGAACACATATATTTATCTTGGGGAAACCAAAAGGGAGAACCCCTGTGAAAATGACATGTTTGGTTCTTTTTGTTATTAATGGAGGAGTCACATGCATGAGTTACACATTCTCGATTCAAATATTATAGTGTTTTCTTACTCTTTTCCTTCAATATGCATGGATATGTTTCCAACACCCCGGAGACTCTTCATTCCAACATCGACAAACTTATGTTATGCCTTTGGTACTCTTGGTCTCCAGAACATCCCCATGTTGTCAACCAATATCTTTTTTTACCTTAGAACCGAAAACATATTATTTTCTACTTTGGGTCATAGTCTTAATATAAGGTTGTTGTGTGCCTAATTCGAGCCCAGATATAGTACAACTCCACTATGAACAAACTTGGTACTTTGAGCCCTTATCCTTTCAACATTTGGAGTAGTACCCCCATGTTGGTGGATAAAAATGTTCTAGAACCCTTCTTTCACCCAACCAACACTCCAATAACAACCTTGTTTTCATGTTAGAATGAGAAAATACAAAAAATGATGTAACCAAGATTCCAAGAGAAGTGGTGGTGTCAATAAACATTGTTCACTTCTTAAGAATGAATAATAGGAATAGCTACAAAGATAGATGATGATACATTGATCTATATGATCATATATATATAT
>SNQJ01S0000075.1:151713-225715 GCA_010110895.2 Picea sitchensis | reverse complement strand
TAGATCCACTAAAATGGGATCTCCAAGATTTTTAGGGAGAAAATATCTCTCAAGGATTTTAGGGAGAAAATATCTCTCAAGGATTTTAAGGAGGAAATATCTCTCAAGATCCACCAAATTAGGATTTTGGTTTGAGAAAATATATCACCCATCCATGAGATTCTCAACCTGTCCTTGAGATTAGGAAACTAAATATGAGGTGTATTCGCACACTAAATTAATTTCCTTTTTATGAATATTAAGAAATAATTCATGTGCACATAGTATTTTGACATTCATATGATATATTTTTCCTCCTCATTGACTAGGGATTGTGACAAATTTTCTTTCAAGGTGTCAAGGTGTATGAGACACTTAGCAAGGCACATATGATACTTTTACGACACTTGTGAAAATTAGGGTGAGGTATTTAAGTGTGGCATTTTAATGTGTAGCAGATGCCCCCTAAAGTGTGAGGTCGGAATATAAACTGATGGCCAAAACACTTTACAAATTCTTCAATGCAAGGGTGTGGAGTTGGAGAACCTAGAAGAAGTTGCAAACAACCATCAAACAATATTAATATATGTTCCATTTCGTAGGAAGGAATACCTATGCTCGGA
Source organism: Picea sitchensis (assembly GCA_010110895.2). Taxonomy (NCBI): domain Eukaryota; kingdom Viridiplantae; phylum Streptophyta; class Pinopsida; order Pinales; family Pinaceae; genus Picea; species Picea sitchensis. The sequence continues at coordinate 225,113 of SNQJ01S0000075.1, read as the reverse complement.
ATATGAGATGACTCAAAGCATGACCAATGACCAATACAATGTAGATCCATGAAAAATATTGACTAAGGATATGGCCACCAAAGATACAATGTGGATCCATACCTCCATGGCATGAATTGATTGTAGCCACAAAAAATACATAGTGCAACTACGAGATGATAAAACATAGCCACAGACCAATACAATGTGGATCTATGTGACATTATATATATCAGCATGCTCAAATGATCTCCTTCGCAGCCTAGGAAAAGAAGATATCAGAGTGAACGCTCAACCTAGGGTCTTCATCCCAATCCTGATGTGGTATGAATATAGCCATGTGAATAGATGATTTGATTTCGAACATGGTAGAAACCACTTTTTTACCGATCATTGAGGTAAACAGTTAACAAGTGCGAGGGAAATCACCAATGATTTCAATGACTCCCAAGGTACCCTAGTACATTCCAAGGAATGTGAATAAATGAGCTAAGGTCAAACATTCTTGGAATCATCCAATCATAGGTCAATGATGTAAACCTATTGTCAGAAGCGAGGAGGCATGCCATTGAGGCATGTAGGTCCCAAGGTACTAACTAGTTTCTAATTATAATTTTTGGATGATGTGTTGAAGTCGACAAGAAAAGAATCGTCGAAGGAGGGCCTTGATGTATCCCCCATCATCAACACGAAACTGACACAGGAAAGTGATGTAAGATGGTGAATCGAATGAGTATGGACTGACACAGGAAATGGAAACTAGAAATATTGCAGATGGATGGTTTGAAGTGAAACTTCCCTTGAACATGATGAGGAACGACACCTGACTTGGAATCATTTACTCGAGGAGTACCAAAAATGTAATGTGACGACAATAAGATAACTCTTCGACTGGACGAAAAAGTATGGTGACACATGGAATTGGTATGACTCAAAGACAAGCAGATTACCCAATTGTAAGACGAGACGCAGATAGGTGCCATGTTCAAGGGCTAAAATAGATGCCATAAAGGATTCCCAAAAACTTGATCCACTTCCTTCAAATTCCCCCCCACCCAGATAGATGAGTACCTCTTTTTCATTTAACGAGCTCGAGGAGGGTAATACATGCTTGATATAACTCACCTTTGGTAAGTTCCTCTTCCTTTATTTAACAAACTCGAAGAAGTAAGGGTTCGTTCCATATAGGGCATTCAATATGTAGTTTAGTGAGTCTAGAAAAGGAAAACTCGGTGGTTTTTCATGTTTAGAGAGTCTGAAAAGAACTTAAAGGCGACTCCATGGATGACTTTTTCGTAAATTTAGTCTCCCAAGCCCGAAAAAAGTGTAAAACAATACAGGGGAGAACTCTTCTAATCATGTTTGATTATAGTGTTCATTTTTCGTAATTGGTCTCGTGAGGCCCAAAAAAAGATAAATTATCACTCGAAAGACTCCCTTTCAAATCTTTTAACGAGTGTAAAAGAAATCAAGATCACTCGACAACCTTTTCATGTTTAGAGAGTCTGAAAAGGTATTAAAGGAGACTCCAGGGGGTTCCTTTTTCGTATAGCCTTTACGAGTCTGAAAAAATGATAAAAGTATACTCAGTCACATTCTCATGTACTTACGAGCACGAGAAAGAACAAAGACTAAGCTCAGAATTGGTTTCATTTTTACACAAACTTGAAAAAAAATTAAACTATGCTTGTAATTTCCCAACGCAATTTCCAATGGTTTTGAGGGATACCCATGGATTGTTGGTACTCTTCCCCTAGCTCGAAAAGTTGGTGGCTTAACTCCACAATGATAATCAAAGGCTGGAGACATATCCCCCGAAGCTTTGTTTCATTCATCGACGCTTATATTGTCACCAATTTCTGTACCAGATGGAGGAAAAAAGGTCAACTGACAAAGGCAGATGATAGGAAGGTTCAAATACGATACCTAACAAAAGACTCGACTCGACATCTACGATATCTAGCTAAATACTCGACTCAATATCTACGAGATATAGTGAAAATACTCTACTTGATAGGAGAGGTGACTTTTTCATTTTTTAACGAGCTTGACACATGAAAATAACTATGCTCATGGCTTCGGGTTCAATCCTCATATTTCTTTTCATCTTTTAATGAGCTTGCTACAAAGAGGAAAACTATGCTCGTAGCGTCTGTTTCATTTTTTAACGAGCTTGCCACATAGAAGAAAAACTATACTCAAGACCTATGTTTCATTTTTAATGAGCTTGCCACATAGAAGAAAAACTATGCTCAAAACCTTTGTTTCATTTTTTAACAAGCTTGCCACAGAGAAGAAAAACTATGGTCAAGACCTTTGTTTCATTTTTTAACGAGCTTGCCACAAAGAAGCAAAACTATGATCAAAACCTCTATTTCATTTTTTAACGAGCTTGCCATAGAGAAACAAAACTATGCTCAAAACCTTTGTTTCATTTTATAATGATCTTGCCACAGAGAAACAAAACTATACTCAAGACCTCTGTTTCATTTTTTAATGAGATTTCCATAGAAAAGAAAAACTATGCTCAAAACCTCTATTTCATTTTTTAACGAGCTTTCCAGAGAGAAGAAAAACTATGCTAAAAACCTCTCATTGATCATGGATTCCAAGAGGACAATCCTCTGGAAGGAATACATGTTAAGGGACAAACATCAACCATGGCTTCTAGGAGATCTTCTCTATATGGAAGAAAAACACTCCAGAAGGAATACATGTTGATGACCTCGATAAGGGTAGGGAGATATGGCTCTAATATCCCTATCGAAGAGATGACCATGCAAACTACTGGATATAAGTCAGGAGAAGGGATAAATTCCTTCTTATGCGGGGTTGAATGCATGGGTAAGGTCATTACATAATTGACACGTGGCGGGGCAGACATCGCTGGCATGTATGGACCATTCAGGGAAGGCATATGGTTGACCATTAGACAAGGGTCAATGAATGAAATTTGGTCGATCGTTACTATGTTTCTGTTGTGAGGGAAACATATCACTTGAAAGAGAGTGGACACAAAGGCTCTCATAATGTAGACATAGTCTCTCTCGGGGAGCAAGTTAAAGTCTAAGGAGTCGTGAACTACCATCACATCGATGTATACCATTTTTCCCCCTGAAGTAACCAAAAACTAAGGAAGATTCCCTAAATATTGACTAACTCTTCTATCAAAGGTCAAGAGATTTTGAGTCACGGGTGCAAGCTACAAGGAACCAAAAGATTTCCAATCATTCATGGATAAAAAGCTAACAGAAGCACCTTCGTCTATTATAGTGTTAGGAATATTCCTATCACAAACATGCACGGTGATTTGGAAAGGCATGTAAGAAGGAAGAAGAGATTATGTCAAATGATTCCAATTAATAGAAATCATCTGATTGCTTGAAGGGGGTACCTGTTGGATCATGTTGTCATTGATGCCAATGGTTTGATTGATTGATGTCAAAGGATTGATCTCAAATGGATTGATTGATAGGCTTGATTGATTTATGATTGACTTACAATGTATATGTATTTTCCTTTATGAGAACGATAGATGTCAAGTGGAAACCAATCGATGAAGATGGATCATTGATATGATTCATATATGAATATGGATCATTGATATGATGCATATATGAAGATGGATCAATGAGTTGTCATTGATACATGATGAATATGGATTCTTTGATATATGATGCATATTTTGCTTGATGTAAATATTATTTCCTTGTCACAGTTGAAAATAAGTACAAATGGATGAAATCCAAAGTGGTCCCCTTATGGTGAAAGCCCTCACGGGAAGACACTTTGTGGTTGAGTTTTGGTTGAAAGAACCCATGCTTTTATGTGGAATAATGAGATGAAGATCAGTGATTTTGTTGGTGAAACTATCCTAGATGGATAGTGCTTGTCATTCTATTTCCAGTGGTATGTGGAACATCACGTAACTCCTCACGGTTTGAGAGTTATGGCCTTACAAAGTTGGAGAAACCCCATGTGTTGGCTTGAAGTCCCAAATGGTCAAAGAAGTCAAAGTGATTGAAAAGAAGAAATCATTATTTTAATGATAAACTAAAGTGACAAAATCAAGAATTATTATTTAAATATTAAAGTAAAGTGACAAAATCGAGGAGGAATATTTAAATGATAAAGTAATGGAGAACTTTCTATTTATGGAAAGTGGTTAACCCTAAAATAAGTAAAAATAGGTTAAGTGACCTAGAAATGGGTTAAGTGACCTAGAAGTGGGTTAAGTGACCTAGAATATGAAGAGTATAAATAAGAGGCTAGGGTCTCTTTTGAATACACACTTTTGGTGAAGATCTCTTGAGCATGATTGAAGATCTATTCTGAGAGAGAGATTGTCTGGAGGATCCCATGAGCGCATCAAAGTCTCGGCAAGTCTGAGGTCATGATGGCAAAAGTCTCGAAAGTTTAGAAACCCTAGTTTCTGAAGTATACATGGGCTGTAATGGTCCAGTCCACGTACATACGCGGGTTGTATGAAGACAGGGAGCGTACAGTTGATAAAAGCATGGAGATTTGTGTTTGAGCTAATGACTGGGTGTTGAAGACTGAAGCAGATTCCAGATCTGCATTTTATGGGCTCATATCTGTCACTGAGACTCTAGTATGGTTTCATTATTGCCTTGATGGATACTATCGCTTGTTATGTTGTGAATTCTTAAGGCATTCTTGGTATGGTTGTTGTAATGTGGTTTATGTTGATTGATGGAGAGAGCAGTGCTCTTATGATTCAGTAGTGATATGATTGTTGTGGTATCCTAGTTTCTTATGCATGTTTGAGTAGCATTCATATTGTATGGTTGAGAAGCATGAATAAGCTATTGGAGAGCTTGGATGTATTGTGACTGGATGGTGGTCAGTTTGGATAGTGAAAAACAGAAGAGAATGTGATTGCAGTTTGTAGAGGATCTGAGTATGTGATGAAAAGGATACACCCTAATAGCTCAGAAGATATACGCAGGTTGCTGTATATACTGGTCGCGTACATACGTGGGTTGTAGTGAGCTAGGATGCGTACACACGCGGGTTGCACTACTAACAGGTCGCTTACCTGTTACAGATTGATATCTGTTGAGGATTTTTGCCTCATCTCAGTTGGTGCTAAGGGTGTAAGTTGGGTCTTGCATTATAGAGCTGGTGCTCTTGTAGAGTTGTACTCTATTCAGTTGTTGCTGAAAAACCCCCAAGGATTGTAGTGTGTAATAAAAATAAAATTGTACATACATCTTGTGTTCTTTGTGCTCCTTGTGGAGATGATTTGTTGTTGATATATTGTTGATATATGTTGACATATATCTGGTTATAAATGACAACAATGAGTTTTGAATGCTAACTAATGAGTTCTGTGTAAGAGGGGGGTTTTTGAAAAAGGAGCCCCACACTCATTCACCCCCCCTCTAAGTGTGGTAGGTGTGTCCAACAATACCATAGGGATGGGCAGAGTGCCCCATTGTCTGGGTGAATCAGTATTAACAAGGTAGACCTGAGCGAAATCCTCACTCTTGGAATGAGGAGTGGGATTGACCGATGATAGAACCGGATCGACCACTTTGGTTGAACTCTTCAAGGGAGGAGTGGGATCGATAGATGACGGAACTTGATCGGCCACTTTAGCACTCTTCATATGAAAAGTGGGGTTGATTGATGGTGGAACTAGATCAATCACTTGGGTTTCACTTTTCAGATGAAGAGTTAGGTTGATCCATGATGGAACTAGATCAACTACTTGGGTTAGTGGTTCAACCAAGGATGAAACCATATTGAACACCTGATCAACCAGACTGACTGGGGATGGAACCAAATTAACTAGTCCATCAACTAACGACGGTTTGGGATAGATCTTAAGATAACTGGTTGGAAGTTGAATCTTTTTCAAAAGATAAGAAGCCTCAGCCATACAAGGGAAAAGTTGAGAGTAATTATCACCTTCGCATAACATACAAGGAAATTTGACAGTTCTATTCTTCTTACCAACCTTAATGTCACTAGTTGATGGGGTGTCACTAGCATGTTCAACAGGGTTTGACGACATGGAATACCACATTTCTAAGACCTTGGGGAGACCAGGGCAATCCCTCAGAAAGGAGTCACCCTTACAAATCCTGCAAGGGAATTTTGGTTTAGGATTATTCATTTTAGACTTGTCGACTTTATCAACACTCCCAGTATGATTAATAGTAGTTATTTTCTCAAATCCAACATGACTTGATGTAATTGGAGGCTTTATCTCTTTCTGATTCTTCTTCTTCTTCCCCTTCTGTTTCTTCTTCTTCTTATCAACCTGGCTACTTGATTTAGATCTTTCACTAGGAAATGAAGGAGAAAGGGAAGGAGACATGACAGGTGAAGAAGGCGAAAGGTCGTCATGAGGTTGATTTTTGGGTGTTCTTACATCCGAAGAATTAGGTGCATTTGAATCACTGGGAAAAGTCGAGATCACTGGAGTGGGGAACAAACAAACTGGTAACCCGATGGTGAGTCCTGGAAGAGTCAGTGTGGCAATGCACAGAGGACCAACATTTCCAAAAGAAGGAAAGGTGAAAGATTCCTTGGGAAAAGGGGTTCCTTCATTGGTACTCCCAGGAATTTGCACCATTGACACAAACTTGACCTAAGGTCCACTAAGGAAAATAAACAACACACGCTACAAATCTAAAAAGAAAACAATCAAAAAAACATTCCCACAATGAAACCCTTAGTTGGTGATGAAATCCAACATCGCGAGATCAATATAGGAAGTGGCCCGGATAGAGCGAGTGGATCAGTTACGTTGGAAACATTATTAACAAACTTATGCCTCGACGTAAGTTCCCACATGGGTTTACCCATGGGTGTACCCTCCAAGGAGCCTAAGTGAGTTTGACCAACATCTAACCCAGGTACAACGAAGACTCCACTTCACCACCACCTTGTGTATCAACCCTACAAATATAGGCCACTAAGGTTACCAACTCGCAGTCAGCCTCCGGGAAGGTACAGTCGACATTTGGGAAGGAATGTGGGCAGGATAACATGTCTGAAATTATTTAAGAGAACTGAAGACAAGTAGACCGTAATACTACTGAGAACCTTGAACAGATTCGAGATTCACGAAGCTCCAAGACCAAATGAAACCAGGCGTTTCTCAAGAAGAACCCACAATATACGATCTTTCCGCTATGTGGGCTAAGATTCAGAGGGGAAATCTTCGTTGCTCTCCCACACACGACCTTGTGTTTAACCCCTGTGTTAAAGGGGGATATCGACTATGCTTATATGAACAATTTCATTTACCACTCCCTAGCACAAGATTCTATGTTTGTCTAATGGATTTGGAAAGTTATCCTCACACCCTATTCCAAATCCCTACACTTTAAGCTAATGTAGGTTCTCTACTAGATAATATAAAAGTGTCTAATCAATTTTATAATTGCTTCATTTTAGGGTTGTTGTTTACTCAAGGGTGTGAGAGTGAAACTTATGATGTTTTAGAATCGACTCCAAAAGAATGTAGAATAATGAGATGCAAATCTTTTTCTTCAATGAATCCTACATACGGGATGGAGAAGAGGTTCAACTTTATTCAACAAAAACACCCAATTCCCAAATGCAATTTTCTAAATGTAATCTACTACACTAACCAAAAGAAAGAACACAATTATCTTCTTTATTTGATTGTAAAATAAAGCAAATGCAGATCCTTTAATGCTTCATTACTTTCAATCAAAATGAAAAAGTCGGATGCAAATACAAAAGACACGAAGAAAAAAATATTTCAAACAAAGAATGCACCCAAAGGATAACAAGAACTGAAAGAAACAAGTATGATAACTCGTTCAATCTAGAAATCAAAGATGAAAAAGAGAACGAAGATAAACACTCACGAAAATCCTCAAACGAAGAGAAACAATAAACATAAATCAATCTAGATTGTCATAAGAGTCTTAATCAACTAGAAAAGAGAGATGTTTCAAATGAAGACAAGAAGGCTCAATATCAAGCAACCATTGCAAACCTTAGTTGATGAACAATCCTAAGCAATCAAGCAATCTAAAATCTTTATGAGACAAATATCAGATAAACTCAAAAGGAAAAAAGAACCAAGGGATCATGTTAACCCAAGGGGACCACAACTAAGATAAAGTTTTCAAAATCAAAGGATAAATATAAATGAGTGATAAATGTCAAACTCTTAGTAAAACAAATTCAAGAGTATTCAAAGGTCTCTGAGCAAAAATCTCATCAGGATTAGACTGAGAAAAAGTGAGTAGAAAAGGGCAGAAAAACCCAGAAAATGAGATCAATGCTCATGTTTCCAAAGGGACAGAGTGATACATCACTCTAATATACACTACAGGGAAGCGTTGATAATAGATCAACTCTCTGGTATACACAGTGGAGGAGTGCTACCCTTCCTAAAAACTCAGAAATAAGGCTTAAAAATCAGAAAACTTTGCCAAAAACTTTGTGAAATATTCAATGAAGAAGAAATAAAGGGAAGTAGATCAGAAACAAAAAACAAATAAGATCTGAAGGTGGGAAAAATCTCAGATGATTCAAGGATAGACAAGTCGATGTCCTTCCCTAGTGGAGTCACCAATTTCTATTACGGAAATATTCCCCTGCAGACAAGTGAACTTTACCTTGGATTACAGACCCCTAATACCAAGACAGAAAAACACTAGTGGACACTAACATCCCTTTGAATTTAGTTTAACTAATCAGAAAGAGAGAGAGAGGGAGAAAATGTGTGATGCACCTAGTTTCAAAGTTTGTCCTCACTGCTTCCAATCTGATCTTGATCTCCAAACTCCTTAGCGCAACTTGATACCTACAATGCAATAGATAACAAAGAGAAACAAAGAACTCCTACTCTACAATATTAGATCAAACAAATTCATCTACAAAAATGGAAGGAATAGTAGACAAGCACATGCAATAATACTCAATCTTGAAGGAAATATGCCAAATATATTAGATGAGAACTTAAAAGGAAACTTACAAACATGGATGGTGTTTCAACAACCTCGCCAAGTCCTCCTCGTCCAACCCTTGCATGAATCCCAAGATCACAAATTTGATATCTCCATGGAAATCCCTCATTATATAGGATTTGTAGGATTAACCACCATGGAGAATATCAATCACTAGATCCACTAAAATGGGATCTCCAAGATTTTTAGGGAGAAAATATGTCTCAAGGATTTTAAGGAAGAAATATCTCTCAAGATCCACCAAATTAGGATTTTTGTTTGAGAAAATATCTTAACCATCCATGAGATTCTCAACCTCTCCTTGAGATTAGGAAACTAAATGTGAGGTGGATTCACACAATAAATTAATTTCCTTTTTATGAATATTAATAAATAATTCATGTGCACATAGTATTTTGACCTTCATATGATATATTATTCCTCCTCATTGACTAGGGATTGTGAAAAATGTTCTTTCATGGTGTCAAGGTGTATGTGACACTTAGCAAGGCGCATATGACACTTTTACGACACTTGTGACACTTAGGGTGAGCTACTTAAGTGTGGAATTTTGATGTGTAACATTCGGTCTTCTATTTCCTTCTTCAGTCCCTAGGTGTCATCTTGTTTTTTTTATGGGTCTGTCTTTTTTCTTACTCTTATATTCGCATCTATGTTTCTCCATATGCTCTCATCCTGTGCACGTTGCGATTTTCCTTCCCTGATATTCTTCTCCATCACCTCGGTATCTCTGCAGCATCTTGTAGACGTGGCAGTACGCCCTTCATAATTCGAAGGGGCAATTTTTGGTACATTCCCTGTTAGTTATTAAATTGGCCATTATTTTTCTGTATGGGCCAACTACCACAGTGATTACTACTCAACCACCTCTATGACCTTCCCTTTAATGATCACATGGTCTCCTCCATCATTCTGGTGTGTTGGTGGGTGAAGTCGTCATGTTTGTAATTATATATGAGCTTATAGTGCAAGCTTCCTATTTTCTTCATGAATGCATCTTATCTCCATTTCACTCAACCATCCCATCAATCCTCTACCTCATCAATTTCCTTTGGTGTATCATGGCTAGTATTGATCAAGGTTTTTCCCTCTTAGTCAACATTTTGGTGTTTATATTAAATAAATACACAATTACATGCCTCATATTATTAACATATGGAGTTTTTTCATAATCATAGTCTTGGGAGAAAACATGGTGTTACATTCCCTTCCCTCTTAAAAAAACACGGTCCTCAGTGTTTAAAACACCATGCTTTTACAATTATACAATAAAAAAAAAAGGGTATGCCAATATCATGGCATCTTCCATCTCCCATGTAGCTTCATTGGCTCCAAATTGATTCCATTGCACCTTGACCTGCATGATGGCTCTGTTCTGGAGCATTGTTTATTTCTTGTCCAGGATGCGTTAGGGATCTGGTTGGAATTCTCCCTCTGGTTCCATCTATATTACAATGCAATCAGTAGCATGATTAGGGTCGTGCACATATTTCTTTAACAAAGACACATGGAATGCATTATGTGCTCTAATAGTAGGTGGTAAATCAAGTATGTATACTATTGGTCCTATCATATCTAGGATTTCAAATGGTCCATAATATCGGGGAGACAACTTAGCACACATCCTCATTTTGTGTTTCACCCGGAGATACACATGGTCTCGTATTTTTAACTCTCTGGGGGTTCTCTTGCTATCAACATAGCTCTTCTGTATATCCTGGGAAATTTTTAGATTCTTCCTTATATGAACCATGGATTGCTCCATTTCCTTTAGTAATTCAGGTCCAAGTGTAACTTTGTCCACTGGATTATTCCAACTAATTAGAACTCTACACTTCCTACCATACAGAGCCTCGAACATGCTCATTTTCAATGATTCTTGATAACCATTGTTGTACACAAATTCTACCAAAGCGAGATACTCTTCCCACTGCTTGGGTTTATGCATGACATGAGTTCGTAGCATCTCCTCTAGCACTTTGTTCACCCTTTCAATATGACCATTAGTTTGAGGATGGTAGGTCGTGCTAAACACCAATTCTGTCTCTAAACCTACAAATAATATTTTCAATCAATTGGAGGTGAACTTAGTATCTCTGTCTGAAATTATGGTTTTAGGAAAACTGTGCAACTTGAATATCTCTTTCATGAAAACATTGGCAAAGTCTATGGCTTTAAAAGTAGAATTTGTGGGAATAAAATGAGTTGCCTTGCTCAAATTATCCACTACAACCATGATTGCATCATGATATTTGACTGTCCTTGGAAAACTTGTGATAAAATCCATGGAAATCACTTCCCATTTCCATTCTAGTATTTGTATGGGTTGCAATAGTCCTGCAAGGTGTCGATGTTCGACTTTCACTTTTTGGCACACTAAACATTTCGAGATATAATGGGAAATACCTTACTTCATCCCATGCCAATAATATAGTTTCCTAACTGTTGCTAACATTTTCTGGCAACCAGGATCACCGACATATGGCCTCCTGTGGAACTCATCCATAATCAATTGCCTCGAGTTTACTGAATTAGACACATATAGCCTCTTATTGTACATCAACAAATTATCAGCCCTCAGCTGATATCTTTCGTACCTCTTTTCCTTAGGTTCTTTGTGCAACTTTTCCTTCACTAGATTGAAGAACTCTTCTTCTGACAAGAGGGTCTTAATCCTCTGTTCAATGTTGGACTCTCCTACACTTGTCGTTGCTAAGTGTATTTTCTAAACACTTCGGCTGAGCACGTCAACTACTTTGTTTTATTTTCCCTTTATATGCTTGATTTCGAAGTAAAACTCACTAATCAACACCATCCACCTGGCATGTCTAACATTCAACCTTGGCTGGTCAAAAAAATACTTCAGACCACAATGGTCAGTCATGAGGGTAAAGCTCCTCCCGAGCATGTAATGTCTCCACATTTTCAACTCATGTACAATTGTGGCAAGTTCTAGGTCATGGGTAGCATACTTCTTCTCATATTCATTCAAATTTTGTGATTCATAACAAACCATTTATCCTTCTTGCATGAGAAATCCACTGATTCCCTCTTTGCAAGAATCTATGCAAACCGAGAAGTCCTTTTCTGGGTCTGCAATCCTTAAAACAAGGGGGTTGGTCAACAATTGTTTCAATTATTGAAAACTATATTCACACTCTAGTGACCACACGAATATCCTTCCCTTCCTTTGAAATGACGTAATAAGATTTCTGATCTTGGAGAATACTTTGATAAATCTTCTGTAATATCCAGCCAATACTTTGATTTATCTTTGTAGGGTCTACTACGACTCCTTCGGCTGAGATTACATGGCCTAGATACTCATTTTTAAAGAAATCACACTTGTTGAATTTGGCATATAGTTGGTGCTCTCTTAACACCTGTATCACCATCCTGAGATGTTCTTCATTCTCCTCTTGATTATTGAAATACACCAAAATTCTGTCCACAAACACTAAGACAAACTTGTCTAAATACTTGTTGAGCACACTATTCATCAAACAAATGAATGTAGTTGGTGCATTTGTAAGTCCAAACGACACCACTACAAATCGTAGTGCCCATGCATTTTCCTAAAAGTTGTCTTATGGATGTCTTTGTCTTTAATCCTGAATTGATGATATCTCGATCTCAAATCTATTTTTGAGAAAACTGTAGCCCCTTTGGGTTGATCAAATAGATCATCTATTCTAGGCAAAGGGTACTTGTTCTTGATGTTCATCTTGTTCATTTATCGATAATCGATGTATAATCTTAAGGTACCATCCTTATTCTTTACAAATAGGTTTGATGCTCCCCATGGGGACAAAATCGGCCTGATGTAACATTTGTCCATAATTTCTTTCAATTGCATCCTTAGTTCCACCAACTTTGGTGCACTCATATTGTAAGGCACTCCTGATGCTGGCACTGATCCCAGCATGAGATCAATTGAAAATTCAAGTTCTCTTTTCGAAGGTAATCCAAGCACCTCCTTAGGAAACGCATCCTTGAACTCCCATAACACTGGATGATCTTCAACCTTCAGCTCACAGCTTTCTGTTGAATTTAGTATTTGTATAGCATATAGAGGACACCCTCTTCTGCTAAACTTATTGAGATGTAATGTTGATATTTGTCTCATAGAGACTGGCTTCCAAAAGCCTTGCAAAATTCTCGTATTTCCGTCCTCATCTTCACATTCTATAATTTTCTCATAACAGTTCAATTTTTTCTTATGGGCAGCGAACTAATCCATTCCCAACAACATGTCATAAGATCCAAGGGGTAGAACATTCATATCCTATTAGGTCCAAAATCCTTCAATCTGAATTGGACAAGCTTCAACGACCTTTTCCACTTTCCTCTTTGCTCCAGTGGCTAACTAAACTAATCAAAGGTAGGTGGCTTAGCCTTCTTGAATTCTTTAGTCATAAAACTCTGAGATTTCTTCCTCTTTCTCCTCTTAGAAATACTGGATTTTTTGCCACTACTAGACTGTCCTACTGAATTAGTCTTCTGACTAGAGGAATCCATGGAAATTCCTCCACTCGATCCACTTCTCTTAGTGCCTTGACGCATTCTTTTAGAACAACTCTTTCTCGCATCGCTATGATCCATTCCATGCTTTTGGGCATCTGAAGGGGTTTTCAACCTCTCCGACTGTTGTAGTTCTGCATTGTTAGGACCTTGTTGCAAATGTTTTTGAATTTCATACAGAATCTACAGTAGAAATGTGTTCAACTCTGCTTGTTCAACATGGGCTCTCAGAAGCCTCTCATTATCTACCTCTAGACTCCTCATAGTGGCCATCAAATTTGGATGGGTTTCCATATCCGTCCGGCCATTAGATTCTTCATCTCTGAGGTGTGAGAGGTCATCCATATTGTGTTGTACCATTCACTTATGTGATGTTTTTCAATTCGTCCTACATGTTGAAACAACAATCACCATTATCATTTCATGCCAGTATTCAGAGTCATGCATTCCAGACAACATAAATCCATTTTAAGCAACCTTAAGCGGTCTTAGTGACCCATTGAAGCCTAGGGTTTGAATTGTGCTCTGAAACCACTCTGTAACACGCCCAACCCCTAAGTGTCCTTTTAAGAGATGGCATGTTAAAATTTTCACTTTTCTCAACTAATATCAAATATTTTCTTCCCCGTGCCATCGTCTTCTGCTCACTGAGAGCTTTCCAATGGTGAAAATGTTTTCTCAAAACTAAGCTCTAGATTGAAAGTTATGGCCTTTCCAAGGTTCTTTAGTCTTTGACCTCTATACCGCTGACATGTGGCATCCATGTGACACCTCAGCACACCTTCCATCTGACACGACGAGTACTTTGCACCTACATGGTGCCTGTAATTCTACCACAAGGAGGTTTCGCTCCACGCAGGACCATCATTGTTGTCGCTTTGAATCTTTTCCAATACTCTCATCACCCACCTCCAAAAGCTACGATATCGAAGGATATTCCCTTTCAATATCATCCATTTAGAGCTAGAACAACTTGATCATTTTAACTACTCTGAAATCAAGGTATCGAGGTATATACTCCTCTCCTTGATGGACGGTCGTAGATGTAAGTCACAATCTCCTGATAGATGGTTGAGATTGATTCATTGCCTAAGATTATACCGCATGGTTGACCCCACTCGACTCTTCCACTGATGGGTAAGTGACATCTGACGCTCTAAACTCACTTTGTCTGCCCCACTAGCATGCCACATCAGCCATGACGTTATGACTACATTCTTTTGACATAGACGAGCCTCACGAAAAATCGATGGCTATCATGCAGTATCTATATTCATCGACCTATGGTTGAGATCTTCCCTCTATCGGATTCACACTCCTAATCCATCAGAGGATTACTTTGAATACTTCAAATTCATACTCTGATAACGGTCAACGATGGTCCAATTCGACTCACACTCAATTGAGTCACCTAATCAACTATTGAGACGCGTCTTCACACTGACACTCCTTTTTAGCTCTCACCCCTTCCGAATTACTAGTGGGACTCATAATGATAAATGATTGGGGATTCATCCCTCCTTCTTCCAAATCCATGACTCACATGGGCATGGATTTAGAGTCCTTCTTTCGAAGTTATTCTCATAGCACATGAGATTTCCTTCCGAAGGCCACACTCCGACGGGTTTGTTTCAAAGTTTCTTAATTGGAGTCCTTCCCACGACATCTGAAGGATGTCTCCGATGCAGCAACTCTGATTTCCCACTGATCAATGGTCACGATCTCTTAAGATCAACGATTGTGGTTCTTCGTTGACCAACATAGGGTTTACCGAATCATAACTATCCGCTCTAATGAATTAGCCATTTTTTCAAGTCCTGCAAGACTTCGGTTTCTGAATTTTGAGGACTCGAGATGATGTTGTGGCCATTACAAATTGTCAAACTTAAGGCTAAGGCCTCGCATGATTTGCAGGCTCTCCACATAGGGAACATATAGAGTATTCGAGCAAGTAGCAGTTCATATTTATTCATTTTTACGATTTAACCAAGCATTAATATACATCACAACATAACTCATCTTACAACTTTCAAAATCATAGGTTAAGTACACAAACAGTCTCTTAGATTTAAACATTCATATGTACTAACATACAATTTTTTTATTCATAAGAATTCACATAAATCATTCACAGTCAATTTTAGGACAAACAAACACTTATCTGATAAGGAAATAATACAATCCAATTGACTAAGAGAGGACACATTTCCTCCCAACCTTAGTCCTTGTTGTAGATTCACTTCCTACAACACACCACCCTCATGTCAAGACATGATACCGCCAAGGAAATTGACTTGACATGGTTCCAAGTCTGCAATGATCCAATAAGGTTACTCTCCTTCTTCCTCGAAGTTACCACCCCCACTGAGCTTTGGGTCTCTATAGCTTTAACAGGTGGTTTCTCAATTGGATTTCCTCTACACAAGGGAGTCCCTTCACTCCTTAACATTTCCTCGGTTCCCTCCTCTTACCATTTTCGGTTTATCTCTAGTAAGCACAAGATGAAGCTCACTATTGCTCCAATTCAGGAATCCAGGTCATCTTTGTTCAGGGTGATCATCAAAAAATTGGACAAGCTTCCTATTTTCTTCCAGAAAGCTATATTTTTCTTTCTCAATCAACATGTCCAAACTGTTGCACTATGTTGCTCATCTCTGAGACATTTTCTTTCTTCTCGGTCTTCTATTTCCTTCTTCAATCCCTGGGCGTCGTCATGGTATTTTTTGGGGGTCTCTCTCTTTTTTCTTACTCTTCTTTGCACATATATGTTTTTCCATATTCTTTGATCCTGCACACATTTCATTTTTCCTTCCATGGTCTTCTTCTCCATCCCCTAGGGATCTCTGTAGTTTCCTACAGATGTAATCAAGAGTCTACCATTCATAATATGAAGGGTTTTTTTTTGGTACATTCCCTGTCAATTAATCAATTGGCCATTCTTTGTCTGTATGGTCCAACTGCTGCAATCATTACTACTCAACCACCTCTATGACCTTCCCTTTAATGATCATGTGGTATCCTCCATCAGTCTAGTGTGTTGGTGGGTGAAGTCATCATGTTTGTAAGTATAGATTAGCTTGTTGTGAAAGCTTCATATTTTCTTCATTGATGCATCTCATCTCCATTTAACTCAACCATCCCACCAGTCCTCTACCTCATCAATTTCCTTTGGTGTATCATTCCTAGTAATTATCAAGGTTTTTCCCTCTTAGTCATCAGTTTGGTGTTTGTATTAAATCAAAAAACAATTACATGCCTCATATTGTTAACATATGGAGTTTTTACATAATTACAGTCTTGGGAGAAAAAGGGTGTTACATTCCATATGGATCTTGTCGTACATGTTTTCCATAAATGTACGTGGGTCACAATGGAGACAATTGTGTAGATACGGGATTCACAAGAAGGAGAATTGCATACACCTCGAAAAGCATGAAGTTTTGGTTTTTACAACAAGTTAGACTTTGCTAGATTTGTTTGCATATTGTATTTATCTCAATGGGCCATTATCCCTATTATGGGAGCCCTGATTTTAACATAATAAAATCATTCTCATCACTTGTTTTCCCTGCAGGGTTTTTCCAGGAGTTTATACCCGAAAATAATGGTGTTTATGTGTGCTTGATTTTGGTTTCCTTTTTTATGCTTCTACTGCATGTTTATTTCAATACTTAGATGTGATTTTAGTAGTTAAAGAGATTTTATTTTGAGATAATTGTTGGGTATTTGATTGAAGTGGTAAAAATAAACATGGTATCAGAGCAGGTGCTCTAAGAGGAAACCAAGTACAAGATCAAGGATCCATATAAGATTCATAACCAATAGGCAGAAACTAAAGGATGGATTTCCAGGAAACAACTGTACAGAGGAAAAACTATGTTTTTGCAGGTTTACTAAGGCATACACAGGTCACAGAAAACACAATCGCGTACATACGCGGGTTGTTTTGATCATAGTAGTGTACACGCGGGTTGCAGTGGTAACAGTCACATACATATGTGATTGGCAGTGGGACGAATCACACACATACACGGGTTGAAGTGGTGAGAGTCGCATATAAGTCATACAGGTCAGTATAGGAGAATTTTTCAACAACATGTTATTTCCAAGGAAATTTATCAAGTCTTATGGATGACAACAACATGGTTGAGAGTTGAAGATAGATTGGATGGAGCATCCAAATTCCTGTCTTGGAAAGCAAGAGTAACTTTGGCACTGAAGGAATATGACCTTTGGGATTTAGTGGATAAAGTAGTTACGCCATCGAAAAATCCGACAACTTTGGAGGTTCACAACAAGAAGGAGATCAAAGTAGAGAGGGTCCTCCTAGATTCCATGAAGGATCGTCTAATCCCTCACCTAGACGACAAAATGATGGCCAAAGAGATGTTTGATACCTTGGTAAGTTTATTCCAGAGAAAGAACATATAGGAAGATGGTCTTAAGGAATAAACTTAGTTCAATGTAGATGTCTATATTTGATAATGTTACCAGCTATTTCATGAGGATCACACATGTGCATGATCAACTTGCAACCATAGAGGAGAAAATGGAGGATGCATAGCTCGTGAATGTGGCATTGAATGGTCTTCCCAAGTCATGGGAACCATTCATCAAAGGAGTTTGTTCTCAAAAAAATATCCTAGATTGGAAGAGAATTTGGGATGATTGCATCCAAGAAGACACTCCCGAGGAGTCTAAGAGCATCAAACAGGGAGCTAGTGAAAAGAACTTGGTTCTTGTCAGTAAGACAAGGAAGGGAAAAGGAAAAAATTCTAGCAAGAAGGGTAATAGTGATGGAGGATCATCACAGCCAGGAAAGAAGAAGGACTTGAGTAAAATCAAGTGTTTCTCATGTCATAAGAATGGACATTATGCATCTCAGTGTCTAGAGAAGAAGAAGAAGGGTCATATAAAGACCCATACAACAACATCAACATAGACACAATTTGATGAGTTTGCAACAAAGTTTGAGAAGGATTACTCACTAGTTTATTTCCTTTCTACCATCACAACAACAAGGAGTGCTTGGTTCTTGGACAATGGTGTATCTCGTCATATGACAAAAGAACATGAGCTATTTAGTCATTTGACGGAGAGTGATGCAAATATTCATGTACAACTTGGTGATGATGCCATGTATGTAGTGAAGGGAGAGGGAAAAATTACATTCCATCTCGAGTCAGGGGGTTCATTGGATACCCATGATTTGCTTTACATACTAGGTTTGGTGAAGAATTTTATTTCATTCTTAGCTATGGAGGACATGGGTTTTGCCATTACTTTTCAGAAAAGGAAAGTACTCATATGTCCAAAGAAGGCTAGCCTAGATAACGCAGTGGTCATTGGGGTTAGAGAAGGAATTTTATACAGGTTTCATGGAAATCATGTTCATGCTTTGGTACATGATAGTGATAGCCTATGTGTGTTGTGGCACAGGAGGTTGGGATACCTACAAGGATTTTCTGATTCAGAGGGGGATTGTTACAGGTCTTCCAGAGTTTAGGATTGAGCATTAGGGAGTGTGCAAAGGGTGTGCGATTGGAAATAATTCCAAGGCTTCTTTTCCTAGCAGTGAGAACATTACAGGGATCGTCTCCATTTAGATGTGAGTGGGACGATGTCAGTAGCATCATTACAGGGATCTTCATACTATGTGACGTTTATTGATGATTTTTCTAGGAAAACCATGATATTCTTTATGAAGATCAAGGATGAGGTCTTCAGTTGGTTTAGAGAGTTCAGGGATCAAGTAGAGAACCATATAGGTAATAATATAAAGGTCTTGAGGTAAGATAAAGGGGGATATTAAACCTCCAATGAATTCAAGGATTTTTGCAAGGATCCAAGGATAAAAAGGAAGCTGACAGTCTCATACAACCCTCATCAGAATGGGGTTGTAGAGAGAAAGAATTGGTCCATCATCGGTTCTACCAGGGCTATGATACATTACTAGGAGTTGCCTATGTTCCTGTGGGAAGAGGAATGTAACACAACAGTGTAAGTGAAAAACAAGAGTCCTCACAAGATATTGTGGGAAAAGACTCCAGAGGAGGCATTCTCAGGGGTGAAGCCAAATATTGGTCATTTGAGGATCTTTGGTTGTCCAGTTTACATCCATGTGCCCTTGGAGAAGAGGACGAAGCTGGAGCCTTCAGGACAAAAGGAAATATTTTTGGGGTACAACGATACATCAAAGGCTTATAGGGTCTTCATTCCAACACAAAGGAAGACAATTTTGAGTAGATATGTTAAGTTTGCTGAGAAATTGGAATCTAGGAGTACTCGGGAGTTATCAACAATGACAGAGGATGAGAAGCAATAGGATCTGAAGGATGAGAAACAGTTAGTAGTTTAGACTTGAGGTGGTGAGGAAGAGTTATCCCCTTCTAGTACTGTCGGGATAACCAGGTGGTTATTGCATACATTAAGAGATTTTGGTGAGGCTCTGATGAGTGCGGTTAGAGAGCACATGCCTCCAAAGAAGTTTTTGAACCATATGGAACTTATGAGTAGCATCATTGATATTGAGCCTACTAGTTTTGAGGAAGCAACAAATAAACAAGTATGGTAGGTTTCCATGGTAGAGGAGTGCACCTCTATCATGAGGAATGATGTTTGGGACATAATTTCGAGACCGAAGGGGAAGTCAGTTGTGAGTTCTAGGTGGATCTACAATATCACACATATTACTGATGGTATCATAGAGAAGTTCAAGGTGATGTTTGTGGTGACATGGTTCTCTCAAAAAGAGGGAGTGGACATGTATGTTTCTATTCGAGTTGTTATTTCCATTGCTTCAGTTATGAGGTGTAGGATACATTGGATGGATGTGAAAACAATGTTCCTCAACGGGATAATTGAGGAGGAAGTATACATAGAGAAGCCTTAGGGCTTTGAGGTACATGGGAGGGAGTCTCATGTATGCAGGCTTAAGATAGATTTGTATGGACTCAAACAAGCACCCAAGGCGTGGTATTCCAAGATCGACGGATACTTGTAGAGTATAGGCTTTACCAAGAGTGACACAGATCCTAACTTGTATTTCATACTTGTTGGAGCGGATCCACTCATTTTGGTTTTGTATGTTGATGATTTATTTCTCAGAGGTGCAGAGGAGCTTATTGCAAGGTCCAAAGTAGATTTAGCTAGTGAGTTCGAGATGAAGGACATTGGCTTGATGCATTATTTCTTAGGGTTAGAGGTATAGCATGTATAAAGAGAGATCTTCCTTGGACAAGAGAAGTATGAAGTAGATATCTTGAGGAGATTCATGATGGAGTACTATAAACCGATGCCTATGCCTATGGTTACCAATATGAAGAAGATTGACACTTCATATTCAAATTTGGTGGATCCCAGGATATACAAGCAGTTGATAGGGTCCTTGATGTATTTGGTCAACACCTGGCCAGATATTTGTTTTGTTGTGAACACCTTGAGTTAGTTCATGGTGGAACGAAGGCAGGTGCTCTAGATCGCAATGAAACATGTGCTCAAGTACTTGAGAGGTACATTGGAGTATGGATTGATATATCTTGGAGGAGATGGAGTGGATTTGCACGGATATATAGACTTATATTGGGAAGGAAGTGCAGTAGACAGAAATAACATCTTAGGGTGTTACTTCAGCTTGAGATCAACAATTATTACTTGGTTCAGCAGCAAGAAAAATTTTGTAGCACTCAGTTCAGAAGAGGCAGAGTATATGGCAGCGAGTATGGCTAGAAGTGAAGTTGTTGGGATTTGGAGCCTAAGATGATATATTGTGATGATCATGGTTGTATCAAACTCTCAGAGAATCCATTATTCCATGACAGGTCCAAGAATATTGAGATCAAATATCACTTCATTCGAGATATGATCCAGAAGGGAGCAGTGAAGCTTCATGAGTATATTTACACAAATGAGTTGGTTGCAAATATTCTGACCAAGCCTTTGGAGAAAGGAAAGTTTGTATTCTTTAGAGACAAACTTGGAGTGGTGCATAATACCTTCCTTGATAAGAGGGAGTGTTGATGTTTGTGGTAGCATAAGACAGGTATTTCCGCAGAGGTATATGTGTCTAGACGTGTGGAAATTTTCCAAAGCCTTCTACTCTTGGATTTACTTTAGTTAAAGGAATTTTTAAAGTAAAATGATTTTATTAATTAATTATGTAATTAGTTAATTGAGTTATTTAAGGAAAGTTCTAAAATTACTTAGCATGTAATCTTAGCATGCAATCTAAATATCAAGTGAGATTAGAAACAGATTATAACGCACTATTATAAAATCAAGGCTAGGGTGAAGGAGAAGAGACACTTGACACACTTGATACTTAAGGGTAGAGGATTTACTTTTGAGAGAGTTGAATCACGAAAGACTCTAATTCAAGATCTTGGATAAGTGGAGAAGGACTTCCATCTAGAGATCGGGTCAAGGAGAAGAGAGAATAGAGGATCATGCATGTGGGTTTCAATTAGAGAAAGCCATAGGAGAGTGGTGTATCATATGGAGCTTGTCGTGCAAGTTTTCCATACATGTACATGGATCATAATGGAGACAGTTGCGTACATATACGGTCCACAAGAAGGTGAATCATGTACACTTTGAAAATCATGCAGTTTTGGTTCATACAATAGGTCAAAGTTTTTCAGGTTTGTTTGGATATTGTATTTATATCAGTGGGTCATTATCCTTGTTACGGAAGACCTAATCACAAGAATCCATTATCTTCGCATAATAAAATCATTCTCAACACTAGTTTTCCCTGATCCAGATTATTTTGAGAATGACATAAAGAAATAGATATAACATCGATATAACAAGGAGATACACAGAAATATGGAAAGGAACACAATAATACAATAAAACTTAGATTCTATTAATGACTATCTGGAATACAAAAGACTATAAAATGCAAAGCACAGAAGCTAGCTAGAGTGGTGGTAGCTTATCTCTGAAGAGAGATGTGTCGACTACGCTCATTCACAAGAAGATGATTACAATGAGACTCCAAAGGACTTTTTAACATAACGCATAAATGAGAAAACCATAAACATCCAAAACCCTAACCTTGGGAGATGAAACACCAAAAGGTTTGTGGGCCCCGATGGGATTAGTTGATACGTCAAACTTTTGAGGGTGTAACTTTTTCATATGATCTCTTTTTGGGGCATTCAATAAATCATCGAAAAGGTCTAGCTGAGGATTACAACTTCTGTCGGGGAATAGGGAATGTGCTTTGCAACCCGTGACCCTCTAAAAGTCCAAATAAACATATTTTAGGCCCTCAAAACGGACCTGGAAGTTTGGGACCTGAAAAAATGTAAAAAAACTACCAAAATGGAAAATTATTCTTTGAGCCAATGGAATAGGTGGGTGGCCACCGATATCCACCTGGATCATTCCTCTCCCCTTAGAAATCAATGTTATCCATTGCACCAAGTTCCTCCATCAGATGGGGAAGCTTTTGTCGAATCTGACTCTTGGTGAGCCACTTTCCCTGATGAAGAAACTGCCTTGCTTTGACGACCCGATAGAGTTGGATATTCTACTGAAGTGTCCGTGAGAGGAGGAAAATATGGTCAAAGGTGCAAGCCAAGGAAATGAGGAATAATTAATTCAAAAGAATTCTCACCCACAACCTTGGTGATGGTGTATGGCCTGTATCGGAGTGGGCGTAACTTCTGATGTGGTCCTGTGAGGGGCTCTTTCTGCAAATGAAACCATACCTTATCTCCCACCTGAAACTTGTGTGGTACCTGATGTTGATCGTGGCACTACTTGTACTTGGAATTGGAATTCTAGAAAATATCATGAACTTTTTGTTGGATGTGCTAGATTCGCTCAAAAAAATTGGTTGCTCGATGAGCCTTGGTCTGAACATGAGATGAATCTTCTTGTGTAGTTGCAATGGGAAAGGCTACGTCAATGGGGGCCAATGGATGGAACCCCAAGAACACCTGAAAATGGATGTGGCCAATAGAGCTATAGAGGGATCTGTGGTAGATATTTTGAACATAAGGAATGATTTCATCCCATATGCATGGATGTTTGTAATTGTACATCCCCAAGATATGGAAAATCATCATGTTCACTACCTCTATTTGTCTACTAGTCTATGGATGGAAGGAATTCGGTTTGGTCAACTTGGTGTCCATCATCAACCATAGGCTAGACTAAAAATTTCTCAAAAATCTATTGTCTCAATCTGAGATAATGGTTCATGGGAGCCCAAAATAAACCCAAACATTTTCAAAGAGGAGATTGGCAGCTCTTCTTACAGGGTGCCAAAACTTCCATCTTAGAGAATCGATCAACGACCACGAAGACAAAATCATTCCCATGCTTGGTTGAAGGCATACTAGACATGTAATCCATGAAGATGGACTCCTAAGGCCTATCTGGAGTAGGCAGAGGGGTGTATAGCCCTTGTTTCTTGATGGAGGGCTTGGAAATGGTGCAGGAAGTGCAGGGTCTCATGTAGTTGTGGACATCTTGTTGAATCTTCGACCAATAAAAATGATTTTGTAGTACTGCCACTATTTTTTCTACACCAAAATTTCATGTTGCTCAACTGTAATGAGCTTCCCAAATCATCTTTGCATGCTCACTTGAAGGAACACAAATATGGCTCAGATGGCATAACAATCCATCCTGGAGATGAAAGTCTAGAACTATTTTTCCTGCACTCAATGTCTGATAAGAAACAACTAAGTCAGAGTCATTATTGTATAATTTTGGCCACCCAGACATCTCATACCCACAAGAGTTAAGAACTGTGGCTAGAGCCACAACTGGGGGTCGAATGAGGCAATCTGCGACATGGTTGGTGCTTCCCTTCTTGTAATTGATGTTTAAGTGGAATTGTTGTAGGTACGTAGACCACTTCTGATGGAGGTCATTATGTAACTTTCCTTATGTCTACATGAATTGCAGAGGCCTATGATCAATTTGGATGATCGTTTCCTTCCCCATAATGTAATGCTTCCACTGTCGACATGCTTACACAATGGAGTACATCTCTTTGTCATAGGTGGGGTATCTTCAAACAACATCAGATAGTGTTTCACTGTGATAGGCTATCGGATTCCTATGATGGGTGAGGACTACACCGATAACATAATTTGAAGCATATGTCTCAATCTCAAATGGTTGTTGTAGGTCTGGCAGAATAAGGACTGGTGTTGAGTAGAGGCGGAATTTCAAATCCTAGAATGATTTCTATTGAGACACATCCCACACAAACTTGGCCTTTTCTCCACCCTTGGTGACTTGGTTTAGGGCCCAAGCGATAGGAGAGAACCCGAACACAAACTAGTGGTAGAATTTTTCAATGCCAAAGAAGCTACGGAGCTCGGTCATTGTCTTTGAGGACAAACAGTTGTGTATGAATTGGAACTTGGATGGATCCACATGCACACCCTTATCATCCATGATGTATCCCAAATATTGGATTCTCTGCATGTCGAAGGAACACTTCTCAAAATTGGAGTATAACTTGTGTTGTTGCAGGGTACCCAAGACTTGTTGAATATGCTTTAGATGTTCCTCCCAAGTTTTGTTGAAGACGAGGATGCCATCCATATATATGACCACAAAGAAGTTTTTGAATGGATGTAATATGCATCCATCATATGCGACTATGCGGTTGGGGTATTATTCAATCCAAAAGGAATGACCAACCACTCGAAGAGACATGCTTTAGACTTGAAGGATTTATTACATACATTAGTTTTCTTAATCGGCACCTGGTGGTATGCTGAATTCAGATCAATCTTACTGAAAAGATTGGATCCCTTGAGATGATCTAGAATATCATGAATCTAAGGAATTGGGTACCATTTCTTGACTGTGATCTTGTTCAGGGATCTGTAATCAATACAAAGTCCCCATGTCATATCCTTCTTCTACACTAGAACAATTGGGCTCCCGCAAGGTGAGGATCTTGGTCCGATGTGGCCCATTAGAATTAGCTCTTGGATCTTGTGTTTTATTTATTCATTCTCCATAACAAAACACCTGTACGCATGGGCATTAGGAAGAGGAGAACTGGGTGTCAAATCAATTGAGTGATTTACCTAACAGTGCACAAACACCCCAGTAGGTGAGGAAAATATGTATTTATGCTCTTCTACTATCTTGTACACCTACTGTTTTTGTGTGGAGAGACATTGTGCAGAGGTTTTGGCAGTTGCAGTGACCTTCCATTCACCTTTTGACTGAACCATAAAGAGGATAAATATCCCGGTCTGAAAGACCACAGTAGTTGGGACTAACTTCGGTATCCTGTATAGTTTATATCCCAAAGTAATAGTGACACTACGGGGCATAGATTCATAAACAACATGAAGATTCCACATATATGATTGTCCTAACAAAACATCAAAAACTTCAAGGGGAGAAACATCACACAATACCTCATCTTTGAAGGGTTTGATGTCGTAGTGCAGGCGACATTGTTGGATGACATGGATGTCATGTCCTTGGTTGAGCTAGCCGATGGTGTATGGCTGAGGATGCAATGTCGATGTCTGGTTCAACCTATTGATGACCTCTTATGTGATAAGTGTATTTTGGCTACCGTTGTCAACAATGAAATGGAGTGGGGTCCCCTTCACCCACATCTATGAGTGGAAGTGGTGCTCCCCTTCTTTAGGCTCCTTTGGCTGGACTTTTATGGTAGCAATGGTGACATTGGGTTCTGTGTTAATGATATGATTTTCTTTTTCTGGTTCTGAATCAGTGTCTGAGTCAACATCTAACCCTGGGGATTTCATCTCATCCAACAATGACTATTTGGAGAAACATTCATCGTTATTGTTCCAAGGGATTTTGTGGAACTCGCACCACTTTCCAATGTCCTTCTTCAACTTCCCATTTCCCTTCTTTGTTGGCGGCTTGGACTAGTTTTCATGGGATTGACCATCCTTGATCTGTCCTTTTCCCTGGTATTTAGGGCCACCCTTACCATACTTCGAATATTGTGGATTTGCAGACCCAAACTCCCACTTGTTCTGCTACTTAAATTTATGCTCGATTTTGACAGCATATTGATAAGTGACTCCCAATGACGAGATATCCAGAAAATCCATTTTGGTTTGGATGTACATGTGTAGATCTCGACGGTATTTTAGAACCGAATTCCACTCAGAATATTTGATACCCAGCTTGGTGCGCAAGGTATGGAAGGTATTTGTGAACTCCGACACTTTTTGGCCCCTCTCTTGACGTAGTGTTGTCCATCTCATGTACTAGTCGTCACAGTTTCCAACAGGATAATATTGTTCCTTGAGGGCATCAACAAAATCATCCCAAGTGGGTCCTGGCCCAAACATTGCAGACTCATCCTTGACATTTTCCTCACAGTAAATCTCCCACCAATCTCTAACATGGGGAAGGGCCTTAAGGATCGTGAAGGTGATTTTTTCATTGTTGGAAAAATTTTGGACAAATAAATAACCCTATAGCATACTTAACCATTTTTCCAAAGCGTCGACGTCTATTTGGCCTTCAAATAAAGGAATATCAAAGTTAACTTTTACCTTGAAGGGCATTGCACCTTCGAAGTGACTGCTGGTTGAAGGTGCCTCCATCGTTTTCGATAGTCGTTGAAGGATCTCGGCGAAATTATTCATCATCTCGTTCCTCTATCGCGCGAGGGATTCCTCGAGCAACAATTTGATAGGATATCATGTTCCATCTTCCCTCTTTTATTTCTCCATGGGAGGTTGCTTGGGCGGCTGAGAGAAATTTTCCTCAAGATAAACAAGCTTGAGACCTAACTCTCTATACCCTGACCTCATTAGGGACATGCACTAAGAATGACAAGGAGCAGACTGCTCCGATACCACTGATCCAGATTATTTTGAGAATGACATGAAGAAATAAATATAACAGAGATATAACAAGGAGATACACATAAATATGGAAAGGAACATAGTAATATAGTAAAAGTTAGTTTCTATTAATGATTTTCTGGAATACAAAATATTGTAAAATGCAAAGCACACAAGCTAGCTAGAATGGTGGTAGCTTATCTCTGAAGAGAGATGTGTCGGCTACGCTCATTCGCAAGAAGTTGATTACAATGAGGATCCAAAGGCCTTTTTAACATAAAACATAAATGAGGAAACCCTAAAAATCCAAAACCATAACCTCGGGAGATAAAACGCCAAAAGGTTTGTGGGCCCTGATGGTGATAGTTGATACGTCAACTTCCCGAGGGCGTAAATTTTGTATACGATCTCCATTTGGGGCGTTCGATACCTCATTGGAAAGGTATAGACAAGAAATATAACCTTTTTCGAGGGTCAAGGTATGTTATTTACAACCCTTGGCCCCCCAAAAGTCCAAAAAAATGTCGTTTAGGGCCTCAAAATGGCCCCAAAAGTTTGGGACTCGAAAAACTGTATAAAAAATGCCAAAATGAAAAATTGTTCTTTGAGACAGTGGAATAGGTGGGTGGCCACCGATATCCACCTGGATCATTCCCTCCGTGGTTTTTCCATGGGTTTATACCTAAAAATATTGGTGGTTATTTGTGCTTGATTTTGGTTTCCTTGTTTATGCTTTTGATGCATGTTTAATTAATTACTCAGTTGTGCTTTTAGTAGATAAAGATATTTATTTTTAGCTAATTGTCGGGTGTTGGTTTGAAGTGGTAAAAATCAACATTAGAGCCACCTCTATTGGTCAATGGTATCTTATCATATCCAAGACCTACTCTAGTCAGTCGCAACTAAGGAATAATTGGAACAACAATACCATTTCCACTCTTCCCAATTCCACCACAAGTGTATCCCATCTTACTCAAAATTTGGAACCCATACTTGTAGTATGTTTCTCAAACTATGGATAAATATTAACCACAATGGCCAATAAGGCATGAGGAAATGTCACATTATCAATATCATCCTTCTTACAATCAACAAGTCTACCATCATATTGTCAAATGCATCATCATGAGCATGATTCATTGTAACTTAGGAGTAGTCCTAAAGGAGTTCTTAATCTCAACATCATCCATATCACACTTCTTCACAGTAACTTGCAATCCACTAATTTCTAGTTCAAGACCCTATTTGTAACCCTACAATCCTTGAAAAGTATCATTTTTCTCAACCATATATAGTAGCAAAAGATCGTTCTTTATTTGAACCCTAGTATTCTCAAACAACCAGACATTATCTCATTGGAGCGGAGAAACTTCCTTTTGAATCTCGTAAATAGAGAACTGCAAGAATATAACATTGGTCAACAACTAGGAATTGGATTTCATTGACCCATCAATTTGCTTCTCGAGTCCAACAATATCAGTATGAGAGAAGTTTTTAACCTCCTTCTCCAAATCATTAAGTAGATTTGTCCTCTCCCCAAAGTCTTCCATGAGGTTCTGTAAAACAAATTCCAAAGTTCTTTCCATGAAAACTATCTTCATAAATTCTTCATCATACTTCTACAAGATAGATGCATGCAATTCATTTGAAACAAGACTTCACTTGCACTGTTGCAACCTCGGGATGGTCTAACCCTTCCCATCAATCTCATGATGAAGTCAAGAAAGTAGTTTATTCAAGTCAGCGATGGTTTCTTCCTAAGAGGAAAGCTTCACCCTTCTCTCCTTTACAACAAAGTCTCTGAATGGCACCCATTTTTCTAGCTAGAGTACAAAGAACTTCAAATATACAAAGTCAATTCACAAGAAATCGACTATCTTCGATGTCCTAATCGATTCTCAACTAAGTCGAGAATACTCAATCCGATGTGCAATCATTGCACAACATTCTCATTCTAGCAAAACAATAAGTTATTCAATGAAATAGATCTATGTTGTATTTATTTTAATAAGTGATACACACAATAGAAACAATAGGTTTCCTCCAAAGCTTATAACCAAACAAATATATAATAATAGCATATACTAACCAAACAAATATATAATAATAACATATACTTTAAAAAATTAATGCAAGTTTTCTCCATATTTCTACAACAATTGCATTGTCTTCCAGATATATATTAAGCAATACGCACAATAGAAATTATAAGCTCTGCCCTGAATACTCAAACCAAACACATATAATGCAAGTTTTCTCCATGTTTCTACAACAATTGCATTGTCTTCAAGATATATATTAAGCAATACACACAATAACAGTTATAAGCTCTGCCCTCAATGCTCAAACCAAACACATATCACAACAATGTTTTCAGACTAAAAAATGATGCAACCAAGAGAGATAGAACTCCACTCTGTTACTTCCAAGGCAAGGCATATATAAGTAATGCATGCCTTCAGAAATCGAACTCGAGTTCACCAACTATAATGTGAATAGTTCTTACCAAGTCGAATATCCCCCTTTCGATGCCATATGTCGAAACTCCTTTGAGATATCACCTAAAAAAAATGTACTTTCCACAATTATCAGGCCAGCGAAAGGTACCAAGTTGTAATTTGCTATCAGTCGGATCACACCACCAATGGATCCACTGCTGAAAAGGTGGTTGATACCGCTAATCTCACATAGATCACTACTCAATCAATGATCAATGTAGGATGAATCAATCGAGGCCTCAACCAATGATCAATGTGGTCGATATTTAAGAATCCATAACTACTTAATAGGATGAATCAATCGAGGCCTCAGTTGACTCGATCAACTAATTTATCAACGATGTATTCGATGCTCAGTCGATTGTTCAAAACAGTGTGTAAATTGACCAAAATCAATAATCTTGAAGCTCTGGGTTAATGCAAGCAATCTCAGTTTTTTCCTTTACATTTGGTTCACCCGGGAGAGGTTTGACCATTCAACATTTCAAATAATGCAAACATCTCTGTAGATTTTACCAGTAAAATTGTTGGGTGGAGGGAGTCTCATACACCAATTTGGTGTCTGTCTTGGCGGTGACCTTAAAAATAGATTATTATTATTATTATTAATATAAAAAACTCCAACGATAACCTTCTTTCAGTCGATGCCAACAATTTTCTTTCCTTCCATCAAAGGGATCTAGTTACATTTTACCAAGAAAAAAAATATTATTGTTGCAATTAATGTAACCAACACACACCAAAAAAGGGATGGGCCCAAATTGTTACCACATGAACCAGAGTCACGTCGATATTCAAGGAATGACTACGTACAGGAATCGTGGTAGGGAACACATAGTACTACAGTTTTAAAATAAGTCGATGCTCAAGTCGACTCATGTTAATTTGTAGGCCTTTCAAATGTCACATAAGTCAACCTCTAGTTAAAGTGTCAATGTTGTGTATGAGAACAAGGTATTCACAAAAGGAACACTAGCTCTACCTCCTTCTCAACATAGAGAGCTTCGTCTTTCAATTGTACCCAATTGATATTCCAATCTGGCATAGGATCCATATTTGGAGGTATTGCTCCACACAACAATATCAAATATTTTCCACAATCTAGGGCACAATAATTAGCACATCACAAAGATAGGATCATTGTATTCTCATGAAATCCACTCGCTCTTGTATTGAACTAATTCACATTTTTTGAAAAAACTTTGATCATGAACCAAATATCTA
The DNA here is from genome assembly GCA_010110895.2 of Picea sitchensis. Taxonomy (NCBI): domain Eukaryota; kingdom Viridiplantae; phylum Streptophyta; class Pinopsida; order Pinales; family Pinaceae; genus Picea; species Picea sitchensis. The sequence goes on along the minus strand of SNQJ01S0000075.1, from coordinate 194,087 downwards.
TACCATGTTAGAATAGGGAAATACATCAGAGAAAGTGAGTAACTGAGATCCACAATGAACATAGCTCCAAAAATGGATGACGATACATCAATTTATGAGATCCTTTATAGAGAGTTTTAGATAGATAACCAAAACCCCCACTCTATGGGACCAAACCACATAACCATCCACATAATATGAATCTAAGTGATCAAAGTGGTCAAGGTCAAATCCCATGCATCCAAGGTAGTTGGTTAGTGGATACTCCATCTCAGTTGACTCCCATCGCAATGAATTCCCTCTCATGTGTCTCACAACGAAAGTTTACAATAAGAACCATAGGTTCCAACATTTCATCCTCATTCTATGTCTTTATTACTTTCCTATGTCCATTCACTCATATGTGGAAATCCAAGTGACTCAAGATTAGGTTATGACAAACTATAACTACCATTGCTCAAGTGGAATTTTCATCGGGAGATGAAACACCAAAAGGTTTGTGGGCCCCGATGGGATTAGTTGATACGCCAAACTCCTGAGGGTGTAACGTTTTCATATGATCTCTTTTGGGTGCATTCAATAACTCATCGGAAAGGTCTAGCTGAGGATTACAACTTTTGTCGGGGAATAGGGAATGTGTTTTTCAACCTGTGACCCTCTAAAAGTCCAAAGAAACACATTTTTGGGCCTCAAAACGGCCCTGAAAGTTTGGGACCCGAAAAAATGTAAAAAATCTACCAAAATGGAAAATTTTTCTTTGAGCCAATGGATTAGGTGGGTGGCCACCGATATCCACTTGGTCCATTCCTCCCCCCTTAGAAAGCAATGGTATCCATTGCGCCAAGTTCCTCCATCAGATGGGGAAACTTCTGTTGAATCTGACTCTTGGTGAGCCACTTTCCCTGATGAAGAAACTGCCTTGTTTTGACGACCTGATTCTGATAAAGTGTCCAGGAGAGGTGGAAAATATGGTCAAAGAAATTCCACATTAAATACCAGGTGCAAGCCAAGGAAATGAGGAATAATTAATTCAAAATAATTCTCACCCACAACCTTGGTGATGATGTATGGCCTGTATCGGAGTGGGCGTAGCTTCCGATGTGGTCCTATGAGTGGCTCTTTCTGCAAATGCAACAATACCTTATCTCCCACCTAAAACTTGTGTGGTACTCGATGTTGATAGTGGCACTGCTTGTACTTGGAATTGGATTTCTAGAAAATATCATGAACTTTTTGTTGGATGTGCTAGATTCGCTCAAAACATTTGGCTGCTCAATGAGCCTTGGTCTGAACATGAGACGACTCTTCCTGTGCAGTTGCAATGGGCAAATCTATGTCAATGGGAGGCAATGGATGGAACCCCAAGAACACCTGAAAATGGATGTGGCCAATAGAGCTATAGAGGGATATGTTGTAGCTATTTTGAACATAAGGAATGCTTTCATCCCATGTGCATGGATGTTTGTAATTGTACATCCCCGAGATATGGAAAATCATCATGTTCACTACCTCTATTTGTCTACCCGTCTATGGATGGAAGGAATTCCATTTGGTCAGCTTGGTGTCCATCATCAACCATAGTCTAGACTAAAAATTTATCAAAAATCTATTGTCTCGATCTGAGATAATGGTTCATGGGAGCCCAAAATAAACCCAAACATTTTCAAAGAGGAGATTGGCAGCTCTTCTTGTAGGGTGCCAAAACTTCCATCTTAGAGAATCGATCAACGACCACGAAGACACAATCATTCCCATGCTTGGTTGAAGGCAGACTAGACATGTAATCCATGAAGATGGACTCCTAAGTCCTATCTGGAGTAGGTAGAGGGGTGTATAGCCCATGTTCCTTGATGGAGGGCTTGGAAATGGTGCAGGAAGTGCAGGGTCTGATGTAGTTGTGGACATCTTATTGAATCTTTGACCAATAAAAATGATTTTGTAGTACTGCCACTATTTTTTCTACACCAAAATTTCAGGTTTCTCGATCGTAATGAGCTTCCCAAATCATCTTTGCATGCTCACTTGAAGGAACACAAAGATGGCTCAGATTGTATAACAATCCATCCTGGAGATGAAAGTCTAGAACTATTTTTCCTGCACTCAATGTCTGATAGGAAACAACTAAGTCAGAGTCATTATTGTATAATTTTGGCCACTCAGACATCTCATACCCACAAGAGTTAAGAACTGTGGTTAACGCCACAACCAGGGGTCGAATGAGGGAATCTGTGACATGGTTGGTGCTTCCCTTCTTGTACTTGATGTTTAAGTGGAATTGTTGCAGGTACGTGGACCACTTCTGATGGAGGTCATTATGTAACTTTCCTTATGTCTACATGAATTGCAGAGGCCTATGATCAATTTGGATGATCGTTTCCTTCCCCATAATGTAATACTTCCACTGTCGACATGCTTTCACAATGGAGTACATATATTTGTCATAGGTGGGGTATCTTCAAACAACATCAGATAGTGTTTCACTGCGATAGGCTATCAGATGCCTATGATGGGTGAGGACTACACCAATAACACAATTTGAAGCATATGTCTCAATCTCAAATGGTTGTTGTAGGTCTGGAAGAATAAGGACTGGTGTTGAGTAGAGGCGAAATTTCAAATCCTAGAATGCTTTCTATTGAAACACATCCCACACAAACTTGGTGTTTTCTCCACCCTTGCTGACCTGGTTTAGGGCCCAAGTGATAGGAGAGAACCCCAACACAAACTAGGGTAGAATTTGGCAAGGCCAAAGAATCTACGGAGCTCGGTCATTGTCTTCGGGGACGACCAACTGTGCATGAATTGGATGTTGGATGGATCCACATGCACACCCTTATCATCCATGATGTATCCCAAATATTGGATTCTCTGCATGTCAAAGGAACACTTCTCCAAATTGGAATATAACTTGTGTTTTTGTAGGGTACCCAAGACCTGTTGAATATGCTTTAGATGTTCCTCCCAAGTTTTGTTGAAGATGAGGATCCCATCCAGATATATGACCACAAAGAATTTTTTGAATGGACGTAATATGCATCCATCATCTACGACTATGTGGTCGGGGTATTATTCAAGCCGAAAGGAATGACCAACCACTCGAAGAGACGTGCTTTAGACTTGAAGGATTTCTTACATACATTAGTTTTCTTAATCGAAACCTGGTGGTATGATGTCTTCAGATCAATCTTACTGAAAAGATTTGATCCCTTGAGCTGATCGAGAATATCATCAATCCTAGGAATTGGGTACCATTTCTTGATTGTGATCTTGTTCAAGGCTATGTAATCAATACAAATTCCCCATGTCATGTCCTTCTTCTACACCAGAACAATTGGGCTCCCACAAGGTGAATATCTTGGTCTAATGTGCCCCTTTAGAGTTATCTCTTGGATCTGGTGTTTGATTTATTCATTCTCCATAAAAGAACACCTGTACACATGGCCATTAGGAAGAGGAGCACTGGGTGTCAAATCAATTGGGTGATTTACCTAACAGTGCACAGACACCCCAGTAGGTGAGGAAAATATGTATTTATGCTCTTCTACTATCTTGTCCACCTACTATTGTTGTGTAGAGAGACATTGTGCAAAGGTTTTGGCAGTTGCAGTGACCTTCCATTCACCTTTTGACCGAACCATAAAGAGGATAAATCTCCCGGTCTGAGAGACCACCTTTTTTCACTGTTTCACGGAGATCAAAGAAACCGCAGTAGTTGGGACTACCTCCGGTATCCTGTAGAGTTTATATCCCAAAGTAATAATGACACTATGGGGCATAGATTCATAAACAACATTATGCTTCCACATATATGATTGTCCTAACAAAACATCACAAACTTCAAGGGGGGAAACATCACACAATACCTCATCTTTGAAGGGTTTGATGTCGTAGTGCAGGTGGCATTGTTGGATGACATGGATGTCATGTCCTTGGTTGAGCTAGCCGATGGTGTATGTTTGAGGATGCAGTGTCTATGTCTAGTTCAACCTATTGATGACCACTTCTGTGATTAGGTTCTTCTGGCTACTGTTGTCAACAATGAAATGGAGTGGGGTCCCCTTCACCCACATTTGCGAGTGGAAGAGGCGCTCCCCTTCTTTAGGCTCCTCTGGCTGGAATTTTGTGGTAGCAATGGTGACATTGGGTTATATGTCAATGATATGATTTCCTTTTTCCGATTCTGAATCAGTGTCTAAGTCAGAATCTGACCCTGGGGATTTCATCTCATCCAACAATGACTGTTTGGAGAAACATTAATCGTTATTGTTCCAAGGGATTTTATGGAACTCTCACTATTTTCCAATGTCCTTCTTCGACTCCCCATTTCCCTTCTTTGTTGGTGGCTTGGACTAGTTTTCATGGGACTGACCATCCTTGATCTGTCCTTTTCCCTGGAATTTAGGGACACCCTTACCATACTTCGAATATTGTGGATTTGCAAACCCAAACTCCCAGTTTTTCTCCTACTTAAATTTATGCTCGATTTTGACAACATATCGATAAGCGGCTCCCAATGACGAGATATCCAGAAAGTCCATTTTGGTTTGGATGTACATGTGTAGATCCTGACGGTATTTTAGAACCTAATTCCACTCAGATTCTTTGATACCAGGCTTGGTGCGCAAGGTATGGAAGTTATTTGTGAACTCCGACACTTTTTGTCCCCTCTCTTGACGTAGTGTTGTCCATCTCATGTACTAGTCGTCAGAGTTTCCAAAAGGGTAATATTGTTCCTTAAGGGCATCAACAAAAAGCCACCCAAGTGGGTCCTGGCCCAAAAATTGTAGACTCATCCTCAACATTTTTCTCACAGTAAGTCTCTCACCAATCTCTAACATGGGGAAGGGCCTTAAGGATCGTGAAGGTGATTTTTTCACTGTTGGAAAAATTTTGGACAAATAAATAACCCTATAGCATACTTAACCATTTTTCCAAAGTTTCAACGTCTATCTTGCCTTCAAATAAAGGAATATCAAAGTTAAATTTTACCTTGAAGGGAATTGCGACTCTGAAGTGACTATTGATTGAAGGTGCCTCCATTGTTGTCGGCAGTCATCGAAGGATCTCGGCGAAATTATTCATCCTCTCGTTTCTCTATCGCGCAAGGGATTCCTCGAACAACAATTTGATAGGATATCATGCTCTGTCTTCCCTCTTTTATTTCTCCATGGGAGGTTGCTTGGGCGGGCGAGAGCAGTTTTCCTCAAGATAAAAAAGCTTGAGACCCAACTCTCTATACCCTGACCTCGTTGGGGACATGCACTAAGAATGACAAGGAGCAGACTGCTCCAATACCATTGATTTGGATTATTTTGAGAACGACATGAAGAAAGAAATATAAAAGAGATATAACAAGGAGATACACATAAATATGGAAACGAACATAGTAATATAGTAAAAATTAGTTTCTATTAATGACTTTCTGGAATACAAAATATTGTAAAATGCAAAGCACACAAGCTAGCTAGAATGGTGGTAGCTTATATTTGAAGAGAGATGTGTCGGCTACGCTCATTCACAAGAAGTTGATTACAATGAGGATCCAAAGGCCTTTTTAACATAAAACATAAATGAGGAAACCCTAAAAAATCCAAAACCATAACCTCGAGAGATGAAACGCCAAAAGGTTTGTGGGCCCCGATGGTGGTAGTTGATTCGTCAACTTCCCGAGGGCGTAAATTTTGTATACGATCTCCTTTTGGGGAATTTGATACCTCATTGGAAAGGTATAGACAAGAAATATAACCTTTTTCAAGGGTCAATGTATGTTATTAACAACCCTTGGCCCCCCAAAAGTCCAAAAAAATGTCGTTTAGGGCCTCAAAATGGCCCCAGAAGTTTGGGACCCGAAAAACTGTATAAAAATGCCAAAATGGAAAATTGATCTTTGAGACAGTGGAATAGGTGGGTGGCCACCAATATCCACCTGGATCATTCCCTCCGTGGTTTTTCCATGGGTTTATACCTAAAAATATTGGTGGTTATTTGTGCTTGATTTTGGTTTCCTTGTTTATGCTTCTTATGCATGTTTAGTTAATTACTCAGTTGTGCTTTTAGTAGATAAAGAGATTTTATTTTTATCTAATTTTCGGGTGTTGGGTTGAAGTGGTAAAATCCAACATTAGAGCCACCTCTATTGGTCAATGATATCTTATCATATCCAAGTCCTACTCTATTTAGTCGTAACTAAGGAATAATTGGAACAACAATACCATTTCCACTCTTCCCAATTCCACCACAAGTGTATCCCATCTTACTCAAAAGTTGGAACCATACTTGTAGTATGTTTCTCAAACTATGGATAAATATTAACCACAATGGCCAATAAGGCATGAGGAAATGCCACATTATCAATATCATCCTTCTTACAATCAACAAGGCTACCATCAATATTGCCAAATGCATCATCATGAGCATGATTCAATGTAACTTAGGAGTAGTCCTAAAGGAGTTCTTAATCTCAACATCATCCATATCACACTTCTTCACAGTAACTTGCAATCCACTAATTTCTAGTTCAAGACCCTATTTGTAACCCTACAATCCTTGAAAAGTATCATTTTTCTCAACCATATATAGCAGCAAAAGATCGGTCTTTCTTTGAACCCTAGTATTCTCAAACAACCAGACATTATCTCAATGGAGCGGAGAAACTTCATTTTGAATATCGTAAATAGAGAACTGCAAGAATATAACATTGGTCTCCAAATAGGAATTGGATTTCATTGACCCATCAATTTTCTTCTCAAGTCCAACAATATCAGTATGAGAGAAGTTTTTAACCTCCTTCTCCGAATCATTAAGTAGATTTTTCTTCTCCCCAAAGTCTTCCACGAGGTTCTGAAAAACACATTCCAAAGTTCTTTCCATGAAAACTATATTCATAACTTATTCATCATACTTCTACAAGATAGATGCATGCAATTCATTTGCAACAAGACTTCACTTACACTATTGCAACCTCGGTATGGTCTAAACCTTCCCATCAATCTCATGACGAAGTCAAGAAAGTAGTTTATTCAAGTCAGCGATGGTTTCTTCCTAAGAGGAAAGCTTCATCCTTCTCTCCTTTGCAACAAAATCTCTTAATCGAACCCATTTTTCTAGCCAGAGTACAAAGAACTTCAAATATACAAAGTCAATTCATAAGAAATCGACTATCTTCGATGTCCTAATCGATTCTCAACTAGGTCGAGAATACTCAATCTGATGTGCAATCAATGCACAACATTCTCATTCTAGCAAAACAATAAGTTATTCAATGAAATAGATCGATCTTGTATTTATTTTAATAAGTGATACACACAATAGAAACAATAGGTTTACTCCAAAGCTTATAACTAAACAAATATATAATAATAGCATATACTTTAAAAGAAATAATGCGAGTTTTCTCCATGTTTCTACAACAATTGCATCGTCTTCAAGATATATATTAAGCAATACGCACAATAGCATTTATAAGGTCTGTCCTCAATGCTCAAACCAAACACATATCACAACAATGTTTTCAGACTAAAAATGATGCAACCAAGAGAGATAGAACTCCAGTCTGTTACTTCCAAGGCAAGGTATATATAAGTAATGCATGCCTTCAGAAATCGAACTTGAGTTCACCAACTATAATGTGAATAGTTCTTACCAAGTCGAATATCCCCCTTTAGATGCCATATGTCGAAACTCCTTTGAGATATCACCTAAAAAAAATGTACTTTCCACAATTATGAGGCCAGTGAAAGGTACCAAGTTGTAATTTTCTATCAGTCAGATCACACCACCAATGGATCTACTGCTAAAAAGGTGGTTGATACCACTAATCTCACATATATCACTGCTCAACCAATGATCAATGTAGCCTCCAGCCATGATATTTAAGAATCCATAACTACTTAATAGGATGAAACAATCGAGACCTCAGTTGACCCGATCAACTAATTTATCAAGGATTTATTCGATGCTCAGTCGATTGTTCAAAACAGTGTGTAAATCAACCCAAATCAATAATCTTGAAGCTCCGGGTTAATGCAAGCAATCTCAGTTTTTTTATTTACATTTGGTTCACCAGGGACAGGTTTGACCATTCAACACTTCAAATAATGCAAACATCTTCGTAGATTTTACCAGTAAAATTGTTGGGTGGAGGGGGTCTCATACACCAGTTTGGTGTCTGTCTTGGCAGTGACCTTAAAAATAGATTATTATTATTATTATTATTATTATTATTATTATAAACAACTCCAACAGTAACCTTCTTTCAGTCGATGCCAACAATTTTCTTTCTTTCCATCAAAGGGCTCTAGTTACATTTTACCAAGAAAAAAAATATTATTGTTGCAATTAATGTAACCAACACACACCAAAAAAGGGATGGACCCAAATTGTTACCACATGAACCAGAGTCACGTCGATCTTCAAGGAATGACTATATACATGAATCGTGGTAGGGCACACATAGTACTATAGTTTTAAAATAAGTCGATGCTCAAGTCGACTCGTGTTAATTTGTAGGCCTTTCAAATGTCACATAAGTCAACCTCTAGTTAAAGTGTCAATGTTGTGTATGCAAACAAGGTATTCACAAAAGGAACACTAGCTCAACCTCCTTCTCAACATAGAGAGCTTCATCTTTCAATTGTACCCAATTGATATTCCAATCTGGCACATGATCCATCTTTGGAGGTATTGCTCCACACAACAATATCAAATATTTTCCACAAGCTAGGGCACAATACTTAGCACATCACAAAGATAGGATCATTGTATTCTCATGAAATCCACTCGCTCTTGTATTGAACTAATTCACACGTTTGGAAAAACCTTTGATCATGAACCAAATAGCTATACCATGTTAGAATAGGGAAATACATTAGAGAAAGTGAGTAACTGAGATCCACAATGAACATAGCTCCAAAAATGGATGACGATACATCAATTTATGAGATCCTTTATAGAGAGTTTTAGGTAGATAACCAAAACCCCCACTCTATGGGACCAAACCACATAACCATCCACATAATATGAATCTAAGTGATCAAAGTGGTCAAGGTCAAATCCCATGCATCCAAGGTAGTTGGTTAGTGGATACTCCATCTCAGTTGACTCCCATCACAATGAATGCCCTCTCATGTGTCTCACAAGGAAAGTTTACAATAAGAACCATAGGTTCCAACATTTCATCCTCATTCTATGTCTTTATTACTTTCCTATGTCCATTCACTCGTATGTGGAAAGCCAAGTGACTCAAGATTAGGTTATGACAAACTATAACTACCATTGCTCAAGTGGAATTGTCATTGTTGAGATCTCATTGTGGACCAAAGGCCACATGTCCTTCACATATGCTCGTGGTGTTAACATCAAGAGGTCTCATTTTGTGTTTTTTCAATTTCACTCTTGCTCAAGTGGTCACCCTTCTCTCAAAATGAAAAAAACCCATGAAGTATGTTATTTTGGTCATCGAGCTCAAATTATGCATGCCACAACCCTTTTTTGGCATTCTTTCTATCTGCTACATGGGAATTGTTCATTAATAGTGGAGTTGTCTTCCCATGGCCCCTTCTCTCTAGTGTTATATCTTCTTGCTACATGTTGTGTCAATTGGTGTTTTGGGAGCTCCCTTCTATCCATATAAAGTATTTTACATTGGGATAGAGGGAAGATGTTAACTCCTTTTTACCTTTCTTTTTTCCCCTGCCTTGCCTTGCCTCAACATTGGCATGAGATCCATACCTTTTAAGAGGGCGTGAAGGGTGGAGATGCCAAAATATTCCTTGCATACTTCTTGGCTCTGCCTTGTGTTACCTCTGCCTTGCCTTTGTTGTTGGGGAAAATGGTAGATGGTGGAGGTTACATCTTTGTCTAATTATACCCTATGCTCTACTTTGTTTACCTCCACTTGTCAAAGACTTAAAAAAGATTGTAGCCTTGGCTATGGATAGAGAATTCAATAGACAAGATATCACAAGGACATTGCTAAGACTTTAACCAATAGACCTGTAAATATGGAACTCGACTTGGGAATAACGAAGAAAAAAAAATGTTTCTTTCATGTTTCTTTCCTTCAACATTCTCAAATTTTCTCCATTGTTCCTAATGGGTCTAGATTCGCTTCATGGGTCTATTTCAAAGAACACCTCTCCATTTAGAATATTTTGAGTCCATCGAAATCTTATGCTCTTTAAATAGGATTGCTTGGTTCTAACTCTTGGTTCTAGCTCTAGCTTTGGATCTCAACTCTAGCTCTAGATGTTTTTGCATCCACTACAGGTTTTCACCATTCAAGCTATTCTTTAAGTGTTTTCAAACTTGTCTCTAATACCAATATGATCCATAATCGCATAGCCTATGGTTGAGTCGATTCACTAGCACATACCTCTATTATTTAATGCAGAAAATAAGTGATATATATGTCCTTATTTATACCATGCCATTTAACAATGCCTATAAATTCAAACTACTAATAATTATGCAAGAATGCAACCATAGATAGTGAAGAACACATATTTATCCTAGGGAAAACCCTAGTGTAAACGTCTTGTTCAATTTTTTTCCATTATTAATGGAGGAGTTACAGGAAAGAGTTACACAATCTTGATTTAGAGATTATTGTGTTTTCTTATTCTTCTCCTGTAATATGCAAGGATATGCTTCCAACACCCTAGGCAATGTTCATTCCACCATGGATAGGCTTATGCATTTGGTCTTCTTGGTCTTCAGAGAAATCCTCTATCGTCTAACCAACACCCCTATAACTAGCCCCCCTTTCATCTTTGTTTTGTGCATTTATATTTTCCTCTATTGGTTCACTCCACTACGAAAAGCAAAGAGACTCAAGATTCAACTATGGAAAATTGTCACTGCCATTTCTCAAGTGGAATTGTCATCATTGAAATCTCACCACGCACTAAATGCCACAAGTGATTCACATATGCTCATGGTCTTTTCGTGGACAGGTCTCATTGTTTGTTTTACCACTCGAACTCTTGCTCTAGTTTGTCACCTTTCTCTCAAAATGACGAATGCCCATGAAGAATGTTAACTTGGACGTTGAGCTCACACTATGCATGCCACAATCCCTCTTTTTTGTCCTTCTTTCTACTTGGTAGTGGTTCATTAGCTATGGATTGTCCTCCCATGGCCCCTTTTCTTTGGTACCATGTCTTCTTTCCATGTTTCATATGGTAATTGATGTTTTAAGGCTCTCCCTTCAATCCGCATAAAATTATTTTGTGTTGGGGAAAATCGTAGAGGTTAACTCCTCTTTCCTTCTCCTTTTACTTGCCCCACCTTGCCTCCACATGGATGTGGTCTCCACACCTTTTAAGTGGGGAGGAGGTGCAAGCCTCTTCCTTGCATACTACTTGCTCCCATCACATATTACCTTTTCCTTGTATTTGTTGTTAGGGCAGAGGTTACACCTCCATCCGACACTACCAACAATCCAACTTGTTTTCCTTTGCCTTTCAAAGACTTCAAAAAGGTTATGTCCTTGGCTTTGGAATAGGTTTTAATAGCCAAGATATTACTAGACCTCGACTATGACTTTAATCGTTAGACCTACAAATCTAGAGTTTGATTTGGGAATAAAAAGGAAAGTCATTTCGTTGGTGTTTCTTTATCCACGCTTTCAAAATTTCTCCATTGTTTGTAATGGATCTACATATACTTCATGGATCTATTTTGGATCATCGTCATTTTATTAAACTAAAAGAGAAAGCATTTATCGCAACAAATTGCATAATTAAGGTGGATGAATTTTCAACACTCCAACAAACTAACTGACCCATCCAATGTTAAAAGTAAAACTTATCTTGTATTTTTCAAAGGATTTTTTAAACATTTTAATCTTCAAATATATAATTAATTATTTGTTCTATGACCACAGTGAACAAACATAAAAAGAATAGATCAAAATGAAACATGACAAGCATCATTAGGGGAAAAGAATCCCACCATTAAGTGAAAAGGACACAATGCTAATAAATAATTAAGAGCAAACATAAAAAGAATAGATCAAAATGAAACATGACAAGCATCATTATGGGGAAAAGAATCCCACCATTAAGTGAAAAGGACACAATGCTAATAAATAATTAAGAGCAAGTCCTAAAATATGAAAGATATGGCAATTCTTTTTACCAAGATCTATTTAATGGGTGCACTAGGGAATATGCAAGAGACTATAACAAAAGTTGGAAACATATCCGTGCTGATAAGAATGATTTATTAGATCAGCATCACAAAAAACATGGATATGGTTTTGTGACAAATCGGCAAAGAGCCAAATGCAATTCGTCAAAATATATATATATATATATATATATATATATAATTTAAATCACTAGTATAAAGAAACCCTTCTAATAAGAATAGAAGTGCAACCAAAACAGAAAATGTCGAAAGACAAGTATGGAAAAACACAAAAAACAATGTGCCAATGAGGAAAAAAAAAGGACAAAAACAATAAAAAACTACCTATCTAACACTATAACAAATTGCCACAAGACTAAGAAATATAAAATTAATCAAAGAAATGTTTATCACATTTTACCTTAATTATCTTGCATCTACATTACCAATATAAGATATTGTACATGTACAAAATAAGAGAAAAAATGATCAATTATACATTCTTCTAGACAATCAAGAAAACAAGTTAGTGAAGGCTGCATTGTAACTTAGTCTACTAACTTATTATCAATATCAATTATGGTTTTTCGTTGTTAACATACAATGTTGAATATGGGACCACGAGCTTCAAAATAGGAAGTTAATTATACGTTGAATTAATAGTGTAATATGATGGAATATATATATATATATATATATATATATATATATATATATATTCATTCATTTTATCAATTAAATGGTCATTTTATTATGTTTTCGTAGCAAAATACATACTCCAAAAAAAAATGTTAGCCATGATAAAGATGATCAAAATTGGTGTCTTCATCTAGCATACCATGATAAAGATGATCAAAATTGGTGTCTTCATCTAGCATATGATGATAGATAATGATGGATCGATGTCTTCATCATCCATATTTTATTATTATTGCCCCTTGTAATTTCATTTGTTATCTTTTAGAAGTTCATAAAGTGTTGGATCTAAGATTAGCATTTCCCTAGAGTAGTAGTATACCACTTCTTAAAAATATAAAACATATATGAATTGAAGTATTGAATCTATTTAACTACAAGTTTTTATTTTGTAAAAATTAATTAACATTAATTGTAATATATTCAAATTGATTGATTATTGTTGCCTAATTTGATGAGGATTAAAAAAAAATTGTGGTATGCTTGTATAGATTTTAATACAAAATGAGGATAGGATATTTTCTAAAACCTTGAAGAAACCCTAGTTAGGCATGGGATAGTGAACCAGGCCATCACTGTCGAGGCTTGCATAGGCGGGCCTATGGGACCTCAGTGGTCTCAAGAGGAGTGTCGGTAAGGCGTCTGAAGGGCATTGATTGCTTCCAGGCGGGTAGGGGGTCATTCTAGGGTAGTACTCATTAACGTTGCGGCTAACTGGATTGGCACTTGATACCAATGGTGGCAGTTGAGGTGGAATCTGGATCTAGCCTGGACGATGACTATTGGTGGAGCCAGGTGAGTCTCCACAAAACGGATGAGGTGTATAGGGAAGAGTTGAGAGTGTACCGTCATATTTCAAAACAGTCTGACCCGCGAGTAAATACAGTCGAGCCAAAATTAAGTTCTCGTACCGCTTTTGGAATAGGTGGCGAGCTGGAAGGAGGATCGAAGGACACAAGGTCCATCGGGATCATCGATGATCTGTTTTCTTGGGAAGAAGATGGTGGATGGGATACACACGCTCTTACACTCGATTCAAAACATGGTGGATGGGATACATGTGCTCTTACACTCAATTCAAAACATTTGGATTCCTCCACACTATGGGCTTCAGCAGGAGGTTTTTGCAGTGAGGAATTTGTTGTGGGAGGGTCGAAGGTGCTTTTCGCGGGAAAGGGTGGTGTTCCAAGGAAAAAGGATTATTGTCCGAAGGAGAGAGTTATCGGTGGGTCTGGTTTAAATAGGGCAATGGAGGAGGCACCGAAGCCTGAGGGAGGTGGGGTCACACGAGACAAAACTACTACTATACTTCCTTTGGAGCTTTCCGCTCTGTGGGTTTCAGAGGGAGGTTGTAGTAGGGAGGAAACTGCAGTGGGAGAGCCAAATATTCATTCAACGATTAAGGTCAAAGGACCAAGGAATTTAGGTACGTGCGTGGAGGCGAACAACTCTTCTAGGTTAGGTTTACACAGAACTATGGGGGAGACAAAAAAAATTGTGGTTTAAAGGCCTGGAGGGTTAAAATAAAGAAGCCTACATTGACACTCGGACAGGATATTGGGATGAGGGAAGTCACCACTTTTTCCCTGCGTGTGCTAGTGGGTCGATTTATCTATCGGTCGATGTCGTCAAGAGACATCCACACCTGGGTTGAAGACTCTTGGTCTCCAGTGCTAGATTACACACCTGAGGTATTTATACTGGTAAAAGGTTGGTATTGTTTCCTTTTCAAATCTTAGAAGGATGACAAGGCGATTATGAGTAGAGTTTGGGTTGTTAAAAATGGAAGCATCATGTTGAAGCATTGGACCCATTATTTTAATCCCAAGCAGGAACATTTTCGCTTCCGTCATTAATGGGTATTATTTCCTGGGTGTCCGCTAGCTTTCTAGAACCTTGAGGTCTTCAAGGTGATCGGTGACACTCTTGGAAAATTTATGCACGTTGATCCACGGTTTCTAGGAGATCAAGACAGACGGGTGGGGTGTTTATTGGTTGAATTTGACTTGCATCAGGGATTACCCGCTGAGCTAGAAATTGTATGGCATGTATATGTGTACCAACAAAGGTTGGACTACATTGGGGTTTCATTTAAGTGTGCGTCTTGCAAGGATACGGGGCACTTGAGACATCATTGTCCTAGGGTTCAGAAGTATTTTCCACCCTACTGTTTTGACTTGGATAATGTTGTGGAGTTGGAGATGCAGCAAACTGCTTTGAATATAGAAATTGAAGACATTACAGAGTCCTTTCTTCCTATGGCATTGGATAGCGACACGGTTATTGGTAATTTAAAAACTCTGTGCCCTGGTTTTTTTGCTCTCTGTCTATAAGTGACTTAAATTGGATGTAGGATTTTGGTTTGGAGTCCTCCCAAGTAGGGACTGTCTCTAATTTGAAGTTAGGGCCCGAGTGTACAAATTTTCCTGTAAATAATATTGTGGGTGCTAAGGAGTCTTGTTGGGAGGGGAAACAAAAGAAGGTATTGGATGCTTGTAATGGGTTTGGCTCTTCCTCGGTGGTTTTGGCAAGGGTATTGGAAGGGATGGTAATGGGAGGGGAGATTGGCGATACCTCTTCGGGACGGGGGGTTACTGGTTTGCGCATGTTTCTTGTGGCTCTGGAGAGAGAGGAATTGGGGGAAGGGGGTACTGTTAGTTTCAGAGTGACATCTAATCGCTCGGGTGAGGACTGTCCTCCCTTGGTGATGGATGCTATAAAATATGGGACTGAGGAGGAAAATTTAAATCTTTTGAGCGGACACTTATTGGCAGTCCCAGCGGGAATGGGAAGACTGATTGGTTCTATTAATTCAACACTTATGGAGTCCAGGTTTAGTGAGGTATATGGAAGAGTGGCATGTCTTTCAAACAATTTGATGAACCCTGGGACTAAGTACAGTGAGGTCTTGGAGGAACATGCTTCCTTAATTCTAAATGGACCTACTGTACTTTCAAATGAGATTTCTCTCCCTACTGTATGGTTCCAAAAAACTTTGGGGTTGTCAAGGACTCCTTAGATTCCTTGAGTGTTAACACACAGACAGACTCGTCTGTTCTTAGTGATATAGATGACTCCTTAATCAATTGTATTCCCACATATAAAGAAGTACTCAACCGATCTACTCGGGAGGAGATCTTTTGCCTAAGTCCACAGAAAAGATCACGATAGATGAGAAATTGAAAAGATTCTCTGTATGCAGTTCGGTGGGAGAGGCTACTATTATGAAAGGGGTCGTTTTTGGAGGACTGGAAAAATATTTTTCCCCACTCAAAAATAGAAGTGCTAGGAAGCTAGGAAAAGATAAGGAGACTAAAGCTAATACTAGTTTTATGGTTATAGATGTTTCACGGGCACTTAGAGCCTAGAAATCCCTGGCGAGGGTAAACAAATGATTGTATTAACACTAAATGTTAGGGGAGTGGGGGGTGCTCCAAAGTTTTTATCCCTCAAAATGTTTTTAGCACTTGTTAAACCGAACGTTCTACTTATCCAGAAAACAATGGTCAGTGAATCCAAAGCGAGAGAGATTTTTGTTAAACTACTTCCTACTTGGAACTTCGATGGGGTGGATTCCTTAGGATTATCAGGTGGGCTACTATCTTCTTGGAATCCGAGAAGAGATAACTTCTCTTATTTTATGACCCCTGTAGGGATACTCTTGGATGGATTGGTAAAATATTTAAATAAAAGGTTGAAGCTGGTAAACTGTTATGGCCCTTATAGTGACAGAATGAAGTTATGGGAGGACATTAAAAGGGATGGGTTGCTCAAATATCACAACCTTATTATGGGAGGTGACTTAAATTTTACCACTTCAAACAGAGAAGTGTGGGGTCCCCACGCTAGATCTGATCCATTACATCTCTACTTTAGCCAATGGATACAAGATGAAGGTCTGGTGGATGTTGAGCCTTTAAAACTACTTCCTACCTGAAGAAATGGTAGAGGTGGACATGAGTACATTGTTAAGATATTGGATTGATTTCTGATAAATGAGGATTTATCCCTATGAGGACTCAGATATAGATCCTGGGTGAGTAATATTAATATTTCTAATCATATGCCAGTGATACTACATTTGGAACAAGAAAAGGAAAAATTATGTTATCATTTTAAATTCAATTTTTGTCTCGCTGGAGGAACCAGATTTTGTTAACTTAGTGAGATCATCTTGGAACGGGATTTTGGAGAAAGAGATATTAAATCCTATGGACTCACTGGTTCAAAAACTCAAACTACTTAAGTCTTTTGTGATTAGATGGGAAAGAAAGAAAAACTCTTGGCGAAGGAGGAATTGGTGCAGTTAGAAATTGATTTAGACACTGTATATTCTAAATTTCTGGGGGGGTTGAGAAGGAGGATGATAAAGTATTGGTACTAGAAAAAGAAAAGAGGAAATTGTTCCTCTTAAACTAGGAGGAGGAAACTTGGAGAAAAAGAGCGGGATTAATTGGCTTTCTTCATGAGACATGAATACTAAGTTTTTCCATGCTTATGAAAATTCTAGAAAAAAAACCAATGTTATCTGGGATATTACTAAGGAGGATGGATCAGTGATCACAAGTCAACAAGGTATACAAAAGGAAGCCATTGTATATTTTTAGCATATATTCAAGGCTCAGGAAAACCTCACTATCTCTAATCAGCTGGAAGTTATTAGGGCTTATCCAAGGATTTTCTCTGAGGAAGAAGGCCTTAGAATTGTTGATCCAGTTACCTTATCTAAAATCTTGTCAACTCTTAAAGGTTTTACTGCATCAGAAAGTCTTGGGACGGATGGCTGGACTGTATAATTTTTCCTGGCGTTCTTTGATCTCTTGGGCAATGAACTTCTGGAGGTGGTTGAAGAGTCTAAACGGAAAGGTAGGGTTTCTGGAGCACTGAATGCTACCTTTCTAGCCCTTATTCCTAAAAGTTATAAGCCAAAATATTTTGAGTTATATAGACTAATTTCACTCTCTAATTTGGCGTACAAGATTATTACTAAAATTATAGCAACTATAATAAAAGCCTCTCTTTCAACAAGCATTTCAAAGGAATAATTTGGCTTTCTGGAGGGTAGACAAATAACAGATGCCATAGGCATGGCACAAGAATCCTTACATAGTATCAAGGTAAAAAATAGCAAAGCATCGGTCCTTAAATTGGATATGTTGAAGGCTATGACAGGGTGGATTGGGGTTTTCTAAGGTTAGTTTTACTATAAGTGGGTATGAGTTTAGAGGATACAGATTGGATTATGGGGTATGTTTCTACTGCAAATTTTGTTGTCTTCATAAATGGTAGTTCCTCCAGTTTCTTTAATAGCACAAGAGGATTGAGGCAAGGATGCCCGTTATCCCCATTATTATCTCTACTTTTTGTAGAAGGTTTGAGTAGATCCATTCAAGAGCAGTTTGTGGAAAAGAAAATTGAAGGTGTTCTAGTGGAAAAAGGTATACGAATTACACACTTACTGTTTGTGGATGATGTATTATTATTTGGGAATGGAACCATCATGGAATGGAAATTTTTTAAGGAGGTGCTTGATCTATTCTGTAAGGCGACTGGGATGTCCTTTAGTCCACATAAGTCCTTATTTTTGGAAGCAGGGTGCTTAGTTGAGGAGATTACAGTACTGAAAGAGATTATTCCTTTTGAAGTAAAACCAATAGATGTTGGATTTAAATACCTTGGATTCTTCATTAAACCAAACTGTTATACAAGGGCAGACTAGAATTGGCTTGAGAAAAAAATTGAAAAAAGAATATCAATCTGGAGTCATAGGTGGTTGACTTTAGGGGGAAGGGTCACACTTGTAAAAATTGTTCTAGAAAGCATACTTGTTTACTGGATTCCTCTGACTAAGATACCAAAAATTCTACTAAATAAAATTAGAAGAAGGATGTTTAGTTTCCTCTGGACTGGAAAAAAAGTAAAAGAATGTATGCACTTGGTAAATTGGAAAAGGATTGCAAAACCAAAAATGTCAGGAGGGTGGGGTATAAAAATTATTTTATATTTTGGAAAAGAATTGGTTGCCAAAAGTCTGTGGAGGTGCCTAATGGTTCCTGGTCTCTGGCATGAAGTGGCATACAAAAAATACTTTAAATTTTTTTTGTCGTTGATTGGTTTAGGGAAGGCAGGAAAAATTGGGATGGTATGTCAAACTGTTGGAGAGATCTAACATCTTCATTATCCATTATAACTGATTGGTTGGTCTAGAAGCCTGGAAATGGGAGGGATATCAGAATAGGAGTAGATCCAATTATTAGGTCCCATTCATATTATAAACTCTCAAGGAATCTTATTATTTTTTTGCAGACACAAGGTATAGAATTTCTTACACAAGCAAGGACAATTGATATGGAGGATTCAAATATTTTAAGATGGAAGAAGACAGAGACACTTGGTCTAGAAGGAGGACAAAAAGAGGAATGGAATAAGTATGTTAAGGGTTTATTTGGGTCTGGATTTGAATTAAATATTGAAAATGATACATTAATGTGGTCGTGGGATACCAAAGGAGGACAGGTTAATTCCAAACAAACTTATGAAGTACAATTGATGGAGGATTTAGAGGAAGGTATTTTGTTTTGGTACATTGAACTTTGGAAGTGGAAGTTACCTCTAAAAGTAAAATTATTTTGTTGGTTAATGCTTGAAAAAAAAATCCTCACTTCGGAAAATTTGACAAAAAGAGGTATAATTGGGCCTAGCAGATGTGTTATATGTGGGGATAATGAGGAAACTTTGAATCACTTATTTGTTGAGTGCAATTTCACCAAAGACATTTGGTTTTCAATCTTAAAGGACTTAAAACTAAATAGTATCTGGGAAGAAGGACAAATTATTGAGTGTTTTCAAAATTGGATAAGGAAGATGGAATACTGGAAAGAAATTCCTTGTTATATATGTTGGAAGATATGGATGCACGGGAACCTGGTTATCTTTGAGGAACATATGCCTTCTCTATTCATGGTTTGCAACAAAATTTTATAGGACTTGGGAGAAAACAAAAACTCACAATTTATTCAGTATGTTAGGATTGATAGGCCTCATTTATTAGACTGGGACCTGGCAGTGGGATTCTTTGACAGAGCCTCACAATGTAAGGGTACTAATTGTGGGGTTGGTGCTATTTTAAAATGTCCAGTATTGGGTACATTCAATCTTAAGATGAACTGTGACACTGGAACTAACACCAGGGGTGAACTACTAGCCATGTGGTGTATTTTATATTTTGTATTTTACAAAAGGGTAAAAAGATTACAACTGGTAGGAGACTCGAAGATTATTATTGACTGGTTTTCTCATGAAAACAATTTACATGTTGTTTCTCTTCAGCCTTGGATGACAAAAATTCGAGTGTTGAGCAGGAAGGTTCAACAACTAAAAGCACAACACATATATACAGAATTTAACAAGGACGTTGACCAACTCTCAAAGCAAGAATTGATGATGGATGATGATGGGATATACTATGCAGTGGGTACAGGATTACAAATAGAGAGATTCGAAAGATTACTAATCAGTTAATATACTTTTGCAACAAAGATGAAGAACCTGTTTTTTGTCTTTTTTGAACTTGGCATGAAAATACAGAAGAATTATATTTTTGTGATCTGTACTTTAGTTTACAGTGTATGACGAATGAATTGTTTTATGGAAAGTACTTATATCTCTAGTTTTTTGATAATGTAAAAAGGAATTAAAAGTTTTTTCCAGCGGACAGATTTTTGTAAAAGACTTTGTTATATTCACTAATATAAGTATTTTTTTCATATTGAAAAAAAAAATTAATACAAAAGAGGTATAGTTTGTGTTATTAATATTTTTTATTGAAAATTATTAGATGCATAATGAATGTAAATTTATGTGGGAAAAAATCCAAAAGGTTAAACCCAAGGGGTTGTTGCCAATGTTGTCAAGGATTTTGTTAGTTTCGTGCTAGTGGGTGCCTAGTTCAAATCTCGTGAGGTTAGGAACACTAGTCTATGCCAATGGGTTTACTAGGAATGGCATCCACAAATATGGGGAAGCATTCATTGAGTTTCCCTATGAGTTTTCCTTAGAAAAAAGTGACGCAAAAAATAACATGAATGTTCATTTTGAATTTAATTAGACTAATCAAATTTAATGCACTAATTTGATTCATTTGAAAATGAGGTAAGTCAATTAGATTGTTGGGTGCATGCCAATTTTGAGGAAAAACCTATTTTTTGGAAGATAAAGATTAATTTGGAAAAATGACAGTTGGAAGGAAAGGAAGCACGTGCGAGGGAAAGCTGCATGCAAATGAGGAAAACATGCAAGGCATGCATGCAAGAAAACCTAACCATATTAGGGTTAGGGTTTTTGTAAGAGATTGTAATGGTCGGTAAGCTAAGAATTAGTATAAATAAGTACCTAGGAGGTCTAAGTCGGAGTTCCTAAGTTTTGTTCTGTTCGGATAAGGTAACTATTGTAAGACCTGATACATTCTTGAAATTTGTTGAGTTGTAGAAGAGTCAAGTAGCTAGATCTTGAGGGTTAGATCGCAGGATGAGGATCCTGGTGCGATCTAGTCAGCCTCATAGAGGATTGTGGAACCTGTTTTGAGATTGTATGATCGGAATTGTAGTGCACGTGGCACCATCTATTATAGAATTTTAAATAAAAGAGCATAAGAAGCCAAATCTTTGTGGACGTATCCCAGGAGGGGGTGAACCACAGTAACACCTGTGTTATGTGTTGTGATTGATTGCATGTTACCTTATGTATGTAGTTAGACTATGAATGGATGAATGGATAATTCTATGAGATATGTTATATGTTAGATCTGTTAGAATGCATGCATAGATTTAACAGATAAAAGAATATTAAAAATAATGAAAATAACAACTAGATCAAGTCCAAAGAAGATGAATTGCAATCCCATGTCCCCACTCTTTCCTAGACTGCAATCATCTGAGTATTGCAGTCACCCATAGGACTATCTCGGGTGAGATTGTGCAGTACATTATGTGTGTTGTGTTTCCTTCTGGTTTATCAGGAGGGCCGATAGTTTTAGAGGGTTTTGTTGGAATCATGTTCAGATTTGAACCCAGGTCAAACCAAGAGTAAGAAGAGAGATTAATAACCAAAAAATGGTTATGTTGCTCGCTGGAACTCCATGGGATTGAGTGAGTGGGATCCGTGAAAGAATCGCACAGAAAATGAAAGTATAGAAGGGAATGTTTAGACCGTGGAATCCAATGAAGGAGAATATTGAAATATAGTTGAAAACAAAGGAGCTTGAGTTTGCGTAGAAGGATAAAAGAAACCCTAAATTAGCACCGCGCAAATATTTGGAAAAGTACGTGTTTAGTGACTTGCATGAGGTCTTTTTCTGTGATTTCCCACGTGTGTTGCAAGAGTAGCTATTGAGGTTGAAAGACAACCACCCTACGAATCGAATTAGAAATTTTGAGTTGAATCCCGTGGAGATCGCACAGTTACAACAAGTTAACAATAAATTCACGCACACAGTAGATTTCTGGCTAGACAGTATTGTTGCAGGGTTTATCACAGAATTTGCAGTAGATACCACGAAGTCTTACAACGCAACAAAGAAAGAGTTTCTAAAGGGACCCAAAGGTAGGTATATTATATCGTTGTATACTTCAATCAATATATCACTATATAAAAAAGGTGTAATGACTATGGCATCAGATAATTAAACTTCCCTGCGTGCATGGGGGAAGGGGGGGAGCACTGAAAAAAAGCTGGAAGGATAGAGGGAGAGATGGATAAGGGAAAGAAGGAGGCCATGGACCCAATCACGATGGAGGAAGACTAGATAAAGTAGATAATGGAAACAACTCGAAAGACGTGCAGTGGAGTACCCTACCAATATAAGATGAATAATAAGAAGAGAGCCATAGCAGATAGAGAGGGCTTGGAAAGTGATGAAGAAGAGGTAGAGGATCTGCAGGTTGTGGAGAAGATTGAGGAAATCTTGCGTGTAACATATGAAAGGAAGACAAGAGGTCAAAGGGTAGGAACAAAAGAAAAAACTCCTATCCATGTCAGTGTTAGTGTGGAACCCATAACCCCATGTGCAACTAATACACCAAGAAGAACACCATCATTTAGACAACCAAGTTTTAGTGGAAGAAAGACAACAAGAAGTACATCTAGTCAAGGAGAAACAACTAGAGGAGCTAGTTTAGAAAGTGGTAGTCAAGTATCTACATTGCATGGAGGTAGTAATTCACCACAATTCAAGATGGAAGGACATGACCCCACCATTAGGTTACCATAATTTCAGGGAGAGGCATCTGAGGACCCTAAAAAACATTTATTTATCTGTCAGAAGATCTGAGAAGAAAAGCAGATCACAAATGATGACACAAAACTTGCGCATTTAACTATCATGCTAAGAGACCCCGCACTGGATTGGTACATGAGCCTAGATGTAAATAACCCACCAGGAACAATACAGACTATTGCATATGTGAAGAAGTTTTTAATAAATGAATTTCAGAAGCCTAGTTCAGAAGATCAATACATGAATGAGATGATTGAAATCAGACAGAAACGAGGTGAGTCTGTTTGGGAGATTGATCATAGGTTAAAACAGTTGAAGGGTAAATTGAAGTATGTCATGACTGACATGCAACATGGATATCTTTTTGTGAATTCAATGCTACCACACCTAAAATACCCTTTGAGGCAACAACGGTTTCAAACTCAGACAGAGGCTCTACATGCAGCCCTACAACTGGAAGAGAACCAATATCAAAAGACAGATCCAACAATAGAAGAGCTGAAAGAGGATCTGAAGAACCTGACATTTCAACTGAACTAGAATAAGGGCAGAGAGAAAAGAGAATTTGTTTGGTGTACTACATGTAGGACAGAAGGAAACCACAAAAATGAGTGCCCAACTTTCGTGCAATACATAGAAACAGGGCTACCAAACCCTTTGCCAACAGGAGGACCATGGTGTGAGATATGTAAAACACATAGGCATGATCCATATCATTTTCCAATGATGCAGAAGTACCAGACAGTACCTAAAATCTCATACTACAACTTTTTCAAATCAGTGGGTCACGATGACAAAGATTGTAGGACAATGGATTTGATGAGGGAAAGAACTTCAGATACTTATAGGGTGCAAGAAGAGATGATGACAAGGAAAGTTGCACCACAATTAAACCAAGTACCACCTCCATATAATAATTCACATCAACAATACAACACTATGCAGCCGCAGTATAACACTGTGAAACCTCAATATAACCACACACAGTATAATTAGGTACCTCAATATAACACAGCGTGAGGATATTGAGGTGGATACATAGGTGGAGGACGAGGTAGAGGAGGATTTGGAAGAGGCAAAGGTCTAGTAGTATGTCATAACTGCCAATAGCCAAGACATTATGCAAGAGAATGCCCACTTCCACCTGTGACATGCATGTATTGTCGCATAGCAGACCATGATACAGATGATTGTCCAACATTATTGGGCAAAAATCAAGAAAAGAGAAATCAGAACAATCAGAATGTACAATGGATTTCTGCAGAATCTAGAGATGAAGGGAGGAACATCAACATAGTCACACGAGGAGGAGCTAAGATAGGAAATGTCGCAGTAAGACAGAATCCAGAGCAACACCAATGGGTGAAGAAGAATATTGAACCACAGAAACAGTTCGATGTGGGGAAAGAAAAAGAAATATTCAAGGAGGCAAGACATGAGTTCCTCAAGCAAGATGTTGAATCTACATCAACTGTGCAACACACTCAGAACACACCCATGTACAAAATTCCCTCCTCAATGGACCACACTAATGAAACATAATTTGTAGAGTAAGTACCATAAATACTTTTCTGCAATCTTGTGTTAAGCTATTGAATAATCCATCAACTGTTAAAGTTTTGCAACATATCTTAGAAAGATGTAATACATATGTAGAGGGGAAGTTAGAGCAGAATATAGTCAATCACCTCCATTCAAGAAGGAGGACAAGCAGGGAATTCAGATTGAATGCTAACATTGGGAATTTCAATATGGGAGACATTATATTGGATTTAGGCTCTGAGGTCAACATTTTACCTAAGAAGACATGGAAATGTATGGGTGAGCCCACATTAGGCTACTCACCTATCCAGCTAAAGCTAGCAAACCAATACAGAGTTCTGCTAATTGGAAGGCTAAAAGGTGTGACAGTAGATATGGATGGAGTGTGCACTAAGGCATACTTTGAAGTGATAGAAATAGTGGATGGAACAACACCTAATCCAACACTTCTTGGACTGAATTGGGCATTTAACAATCGGGCCATAATTAACTTGAATACAAGGAAGATGAAATTTGAATCAGGAGAATACAAATTCATTGCGCCACTAGACCCATCAGAAGGAGAAAGGTTTGTAGAGCCCACTTGCTTAGATCTTGAGGAAATCAACCAATTATACATAACCACCACGCGCAAAGAAGATTATGTCAACTCAACTGCAGATGGGGTAATAAGTTGGAGGAGCATCACATCATGTGCATCTAAATCAGATACGCGTTTAAAGAATTAGCAGTAGAGATTACATGAAGTATCTAAAAGAAGGTGCGCAAGAATAGATCGTGCAGTAAGATGGGTGGGTATCGAGATAAGAGAACCTCCCAGTTTTCATGGCATTAATGACTTAGAAGAATTCCTAACAAAATATGAAGATGAAGTGTTAGAGAACCAAAGGATCTTAGACCTGGACATTTCACTCAAGAAAACACCTGCAATATGGTGGGGTGCGCACAAATAAATAGTTAGGGACTGGTACCAATGTAAGCGACTACTGCACATTATATTCAATGCAGAGCAGAGGAATAATAAGATGTAGAGATATGATGGACATGGGACCCCAACAAAACATTTGGAGAGATGCAGAACACTATGGAGGATGACACCACCATAGGAATGGCCTCATCACTTCATCCACACATTGGAAGGAATTCCATAAAACTGGTATGTAGACCAGGAACTACGCAGAGGCATTGCAGAATGAACAACATTACAACAGAATTTTATAACAACCTTCTCATTTGAACATGAGAACCCCAACATGAATTCAACACTCAAACAGATAAGAGGAGTGATATTTCTTGATGAACCATAGGTTGAACTCATGACAGAGTATCAACAACAGAACAGACAGATAGTCAAGGAACTATTGTCATGTTATCATGTGGAAGAAGAAGCACCAGATGAAGAAGACCCACACAACATTCAGATTACAGAAATTGAAGGATAAAGAGAGGGGGAAGTTCCATCTTTGGAATCATAAGTATTTGTTTCACCTATCAAAGTGAAGAAAGTCAACATTGGCACAACTAATAATCCTAAAATGGCAAGTATTGGAGATTATTGGGATGAACAAACAGTGGAAAGGATAACAGAGCTACTGTGTGAATACAGTGACATGTTCCCAAATTTTTTTACAGAGATGAAAGGAATAGCAGGAGAGCTAGGAGAGATGAAGATACCTCTCAAACCTGAGGTTAGATCTGTCAAACAGAGACCTTATAGACTAAATCCAATATATAAGCAGAAATTAAAAGTAGAAATTGACATAATGTTGGAAGACGATATCATAGAACCAGTGGAGGAATTTGAATGGATAAGCCCTATGGTAGTTCAGGAGAAGAAACAAGGGCGGATAAAGATTTGTGTAGATATGAGGAAACTGAATGATGCTTGCCTACATGACCCTTTCCCTACACCTTTTACAAATGAAGTACTAGAGAATGTGGGAGGCTAGGAAGCATATTCCTTTACAGATGGATTCTCAGGTTACCATCAGATCAATATAGCTCCAGAAGACAGGTACAAGACTATTTTTTCCACATAATGGGGATCCTGCCAGTACACAGTCATTCCTTTTGGGCTGAAAAATGCACTAGTCATATTTTCAAGGACAGTAATAGTTTCTTTTAAGGAGTTCATACATCATTTTCTCGAAGTGTATCTGGATGATTGGATTGTATATAATCTATCAAAATACCATGTGGAAGTATTAATGTTGATGTTGGAGAGATGCAGGCAGTGTTAGATATCATTGAATATCAAGAAGTGCATCTTTGGGACACCTTTTGGAATATTATTGGGCCATATAGTGTGAAAACAAGGCTTGCTAGTAGATTCTTCCAAGATTGTAGTTATTGTCAATTTACCACCACCGAAGTTAGTGCGTCAGTTGAGAGAAACATTGGGACATACAGGCTACTACAAAAAATTTATAAAATGGTATGCACAGATAATCGCGCCAATGGAAAAATTGTTAAAGAAGGATACTAAATTTCAGTGGAATGAGGACTTTCAACAAGGTTTGGACACCCTAAAAGAAAAAATGGTCACAACACCTATTCTAGTATTCCCATATTGGGAAAAGACTTTTCATGTGCATGTAGATACATCTGCTATAGCACTTGGAGCAATTTTGGCATAGCCAGGAGCAGGGGATTTGGACCATCCTATAGCATTTGCAAGCAGAAAATTGTCACAGTCAGAGAAGAACTACAATACTGCAGAAAGAGAAGGCTTGGCTATAGTCTATGCACTTCATAAGTTCAGACATTACCTATTGGGAAAACACTTTAATATGTTCACGGATCATTCAGCCCTCAAATACCTAGTCAATAAACCAGTGTTGGGGGTGGAGGATCTGTAAATGGCTACTGTTATTTCAAGAATTTGACTTTGAAGTGATATTAAAACCAGGGAAGCTGAATGCAGGCCCTGATCACCTGTCAAGGGTAACAAATGGAGAAGAACCTACTAACTTGGAAGACAATTCCCCTGATGCACAATTATTTTCAGTGCAAATAGGTGATGAATATTTTGTTGATATTATTGAATACTTGAGTACAAGGATTGCACCACAAGAGTTTAACACTGCGCAGAAGAAGAATCTGGTAGTCAGAGCTACAAACTATCAACTGATTGTAGGACACTTATACAAAATGGGCCCAAACAACATTTTGAGAAGATGTGTACTAGAACATGAAAGGCCTAGGATTTTGGTAGAAGCTCATGAGGGAATAGTTGGAGGACATTATGTAGGAAAAGCTACCGCATAGAAGGTATTGCATCCATAACTATGGTGGCCAACAATTCACAGAGATGCTAAGGAATATTTCTTGAGATGTGATGTATGTCAGAGGGTTGGTAAACCTAATAGAAGAGATGAGATGCCTCTAAGACCACAAGTAACTTTGCAGGTATTTGAGAAATGGACAATCTATTTTGTGGGACTAATTAATCCACCAACAATAAGTTCAGAAGAAATATATATCATTACTTCAACATAATACTTAACAATATGGGAAGAAGCAACACTAGAAAATGACTGCAACGCAAAGATAGTAGCATACTTCTTGTTTGAGCAAGTGAGCATGAGATTTGGTTGTCCAAGGATTTTGATGAGTGACCAAGGCACTCACTTTATCAACAGTACTATCAAGGCTATGACTGAGGAGTTTGAAGTCTATATTCATAAGAGTACACCATACCATCCTCAAGCAAATGGAATAGTAGAAACCTTCAATAAGATCTTGGATAATGCTCTGACAAAGATCTGCAATGTCAACAGAGATGTTTGGGACTTGAAAATACCAGCAATATTATGGGAATGCATGACTACATGTAAGAAGCTGACAAGACAAACACCATTTAGGTTGGTGTATGGGCAAGAAGCAGTGGTGCTACTAGAATTCTTGGTACCCAACCTGCACGTAGAAGCAATCACCAACATGGCAGAAAGAGGCACGGTAAAGGAAATATTAAATAAACTAATGGAGATGGAAGAGGATAGGATTCTGATAGGATTTCACCAAGAAGTACAGAAAGCAAGAGATAAATCTTGGCATGACAAATATATCAAGAGGAAGAGCTTCAAGGAAGGAGACCTAGTTTTTCTCTATGACAACAAATTTTTTCAACATCCTGGTAAATTCAGAATGCATTGATTAGGGTCCTATGAAGTCAAGACTGTCACAAATGGGGGATATGTACAGTTAGGGATCTAACAAGATAAAAAACGAAATGAATGATCAATGGGAGTCGACTGAAACTGTATAGGGACAGTCGACCTTCTAGCACTTAAAAGTTACAGCGCAGTAAGAAAGACATGTACATAGTGTAATATAGTAGAAGTTAAGATAGAAAAATGATAAAAAAATAAATAAAAAGGAGAAAAAGAAGGAAAAAGAAATGCAAAAATAGAAAAGACAAAAAATGCAAAAATACTGGGAAATATAGCGTGCAACGAAAGTGGAATCAACGCAACGAAAAGAAAAATGTTTGCGTACAACATATAGGCGACACACTACGCACTAAGGAAGAGTTACAATAAAAATTCATGGTGCACTCAAAAAGTTTAGTACCACGGAAAAGGTACCAACGGTTCAAAAAAGTGAAAAACGACGATTAGGGGAAAAAGGTGCCAATTGGCGGCATTTATGATAATTAAATAGGATGTAATCATAAAGTTTTATGGCATTAATCATAGCCAGGGAAGCTTCTCTTAGAAGCTTCACGACATTAATGACACCTTCTATATAAAGGGGAAACCCGGGAAGAATACAACTCATTGTGAAATTGAGAACTTGCAGCCATAGAGAGCATGCATAGCAAAAGTGAATAGACAAGTGCACAGTGTGAACCAGTCGAAGCCCATTCGGAAAAAACCAAACAATACCCACGATGACACCACCGAAGATGGGTGCACGGAGCCAAACAATGAGGAAAATTCATAGAAGTGTTAGAGTGCCTCATGAAACCGCAGATGTCGAACATGAAACTACCTAGAGAGGGTAATTTGTCGATGATGACGAGATTCCCTCGCCACAATTCAAACCAACAATCCCTACACCGGTGGAGGAAGAAACACAAGCCACAACAACAGCTTCCATGAAAATTGATTCGCATGATGGTGCGCAGGGCCACAAAACAGTCAACGCAGGCAACCCACGAAAACCTACGAGGGTCGAAGAAGCCCAAAGAACAAATGGCGAGGCCAGCGCGCACACAGAGGTTGCGGCGCCAAGACCACATATTGAAGCAGGGTCTGCGCAGCAACAGGAAGGGTTGGTCAAAGACATAACTGGTCAACCAGATTCAGATGTAGAGCATAGGCAAGCAAAGGCTAGGACCTCTAGCGTGTCGGCCAGAAGAAAGGGAAAACATCCCATGGCGCGGTCCCTGCGCAAGCAGCCCGACACAACACTCATACTCTTTCACATCCTAGAAGGAGTACAGGCCCCACCAACACTGTTGGGTTGCATGGAGAAGCTAAAGTACTCATACCACGATGTGGTCGACGCTGGAAAATTCCCCGAGTTTGCGCATAAAGTATATATGGACAACATAGGCACAAGGTGACCCAATTCTACAACTAGAACCATGGGCAATTGGCTTGGAAAACATAGGCATCCTCAACTTGGTAGAAATTCCCCATTTTGGCAGGGGGAAGGAGGTAAAACACTACGTCAAGCAATTAATGGCAGTCCTCCATGGAGGCTTCTTATGGCTGGAGGAACCCGTCTCAATCGACATCGAGTTGATTGCCTTCATCACAGGTCTGTCATCCATGGGCGAGAGCCCCGCGTAGTACCTTGATTATAAAACAAAGGAGAAAGCCATGGCCGAGGATATGAAGAAAACTTACCGCACAGAGAGGGGCTCACGCGGGATCATAATTAATAGAATCAACGACGCAACAACAAGAATGGCCACCAAACTCATGACCTGTAAGATACTCAAAAATTTTGCAAGGAGGAAGTCCATGTCGGGGTTGTCGCAGCTGCAACACAGTGCGTTAATGGAACTTTGCTCAGCTGGGTCCCATACTTATTGAACCTGTTCCTCGATGAATGCAAAAATGCGCAGGCTTTGGGGACATGCTTCCATTATTCTTAGCTATTGATCCTGATAGCATTAGTGGGGTGGAGGGAGCCACCATATTCTTATTTTTTCAACAGGATAGGTCGTTTTCACGCAACACGATATACCTCAATGGGGAGCACTTCAAACCCTAAAAGAATAAGTGGAAACGCAAGTACCTTTGCACGGTACTTTAGCGACATTCAAGAAATCATAGTGAACATGTGGAGGATCACTCTAGAGGTTGTTGCGCAATACCAAGGTATTGCAAATTTCAAAGCCACATGCCACACCATGTGGATATAGGCGCACAGGGATCCAACCAAGGAATGACTGCAACTTCGTTACTGCATCAGCGGAGAAGATGTATAAATGGAAATGCGTGATTGGTAAGATGATTGGAAGATCCCAATCATGGCCAAGGAAGTGCCCACAGGAACGGAGGTCGAAGCAGGGGAACCAAAACACCTACAGGTGACACTGCTACGGCCAAAAAGCCAATGAAATCTGAGAAACCCAGCCAGAAGCCGACACAACAAAAGAAGGGTAGTGCGTCGAAGAAAGATGTGCAGGCAGGAAAAAAGGAGACTACCCCAACACAAGGAGAATGCGGAATGGGGGATACAACTACATAAGAAACCCCCTCGACAACTACCCCACAGGAAACAAGGCCACCAAAGTGATCAATCATACAAACAGGGGGGTCACGCAAAAAGGCCAAGGCACACAAACAACTGTTAGAATACACGATTATTGAGGATGACGCCGACCTCGTGGCTGAAAAAGTACAGGAGCACGCAATTGAGGAGTTGGAAGACGCCCAACACCAAAGAGGTCGAATTCAAGATGAGTTGGCGGACATCAGGCAAGTCCTAGAGCAGATGAGAAAAATGCACATACCTGAAAGGGGAACAAAGTCCTTCCCTGCAGCAACAGAAGCAGAGGCAAGGGTCGCGTCGAGCGAGCAAGATACTGTCCAAAACATAGCGCAGGCGAGCCCAAACTTCCAAGTTACATCCAGCATGTTGCAGATGGATGAGACTATAGCCCAGACACCACTAAAGGATCTGGAGAAGATAGAGTTGGTAATGGCAAGAATACAAAATAAGGCATTGTACAAGCTTCAAGTCAGTGTCGTGCAAGAGTTGCAATTGTGCGCAAGAACAGACGTAGCGGAATTACAACATACGAAGAATGGCAAGGAAGCCTTAGAATTGGTAGTTGAGAAGGTCAAGCTTGAAACCAAGGAGGAAAAAGAATGCTCAAACAAAATGGAACAGGGACTAACATCGGTGTATAATCGCATCCTTGACCATGCACAAGCAGTAGAAAGAAGTGTTGAGGAAAAGATCAACCTCATCGCACAAACACTCGACCAGTACAGGCAAGAGATCGAGGAGCTAAAAGAAAATATCAATCCAACGACTCCCTCGGAGGTGAAGGAGCAGAGGAAACAAGAAGCTGCAAGACAAATAGATGAGATAGAAATACAAATCAGCGCAGCAACAATATTGTTTGACAGAGCAGCGCAACTTTGGATAGCGTTGGAGGATGACGAGCAGGTCCAGTAGTGGGACCAGGAAGAAGGAAAGGTAAATGCATCAATCCAAGACCTCAAGCAGAGGCAAAATACAATGAGTATCACGGAGCGACTGAAAGGAACACAAGATATGAAGAAGTTGCAGGCATAGTTAAAAGCAGCGCAAACGCAAAACCAGGGAAGACAAGTGCAGATGAAACCCCTTCAAGAGAAAGCAACGCAGATGATCGTGCAGTTGGAGGAGGAGAAGAAGAAGATGGCGCAAGCACATACATAGTGCACAACAATGATATAGGAGGAGATCACGACGCAAGCATTAGAAACGCTCACAGAGAAGGATGCTCAGGTCCAGGCAAAAGGAAGGGAAATTGAGACAAGTTCCACAGCCTAGCAGAGGCTATCGAAGCAACACGCACTAGCTAAGTGGTTCAGGACGAGCCACATGTCAGTGTTGGGGGCCTGTTGGGTGCAAGCCAATTTTGAGGAAAACCCATTTTTTGGAAGATAAAGCTTAATTTGGAAAAAGGACCCCTGGCAGGAAAGACAGCACGTGCAAGGGAAAGTCGCATGCAAAAGAGGAAAGCGTGCATGCGGGAAAACCTAACCACATTAGGGTTAGGGTTTTTGTGAGAGATTGTAATGGATGATAAGCTAAGAATTAGTATAAATAAGTACCTAGGAGGTCTAGATCGGGGTTCCAAAGTTTTGTTCTGTTCGGATAAAGAAACTATTGTAAGGCCTGATACCATTTTTGTAAGTTGTTGAGTTGTATGAGAGTCAAGTAGTTAGATCTTAAAGGTTAGATCGCAGGTTGAAGATCCTGGTGCGATCTAGTCAACCTCATAGAGGATTGTGGAACCTGTTTTGAGATTGTATGATCGAAATTGTAGTGCGTGCGGCACCATCTATTACAAAATTCTAAATAAAAGAGCATAAGAAGCCAGATCTTTGTGGACGTAGCCCAGGAGGGGGTGAACCACAATAACACGTATTATGTGTTGTGATTGATTGCATGTTACCATTTGTATGTAGTTAGACTATGAATGAATGAATGGATACTTATGTGAGATCTATTATATGTTAGATCTGTTAGAATGCATGCATAGATTTAACAGATAAAATAATATTAAGAATAATGGAAATAACAATCAAATCAAGACTGAAGAAAATGAATTGAAATCCCATATTGTCACTCTTTCCTAAACTGCAAGCATCTGAGCATTGCAGTCACCCATATGACTATCTCAGGTGAGACTACGCAGTACATTCTGTGTGTTGTGTTGCCTCTTGGTTTACCAAGAGGGTCGATAGTTTTAAAGGATTTTGTTGGAAACTTATTCAGATCTAAACCTGGGTCAACCCAAGAGTAGGAAGAGAGATTAATAACCAACATAGACACCAATTGAACTAAATGGCACACCTATTTTTTCTTTTATTTTTAGTGAGAAGTATGTATCCCAAAATAAGACATGATATGTACATAAAAGAACACTAAAGAGATGCTAAAGAGACATAAAGAGCACTTAAAAATAAGTTAAGTTTTTAAAAATATGCAAGCAAAGTGGACTAGGGAAGAGATAATGTAGACATAGATAAGACACAATAGACATAATGTAGATGCATATGAGAAGCAAGGAGATGTTAGAAAAATAGAGCAAGGATCTATAAACTAAACCAACATATATAAATTAACCAATAAAATGAAACATCCATTCATAACATATATCTAGGGCAACCCAATGGGCTAGCCCAAATGGTTGAATGCATTGAGATCCATGCAAGAGGTCCCAAGTAGATCCCACAGAGTAGTTGTCTTTGTTGCATGCCTCATGTGATGTCCCTATCGCAACAAACACCATAATCAATGGCAAAAGGTTTACATTGGGCAT
Source organism: Picea sitchensis (assembly GCA_010110895.2). Lineage (NCBI taxonomy): Eukaryota > Viridiplantae > Streptophyta > Pinopsida > Pinales > Pinaceae > Picea > Picea sitchensis. The sequence continues at coordinate 159,969 of SNQJ01S0000075.1, read as the reverse complement.
CATCCACAAAATGCAGGAAAGTGCTCAAGGGGTTTCCCTATGAGGTTTTCCTTGGAGAAAAGAAGCATAAATCTAGGGAGAACAAGTAAGACATTTTATTACAACTAATCCTCTCTTACATAGGTGTAAAGAATAAGCAACCCACAAAAGGCGTCCTATATGACTTCATCTCCCATCAAATAAAACACATTTACCTTTATTTCTCTAATTTAATCTAACAAGTGAAACCCATGCAATAACTTGTAATAATAGGTTACCCAATCCATTACATTACAAGAAAGTTTCCAATGTCATTATGAGAAACTTTTTCATTCCAACAAATTTAATGGTATTGTTGTTTTCAACGACCCCCCCAACCCCACCAAATACATTAAATCTATAACATAATTAGGAGTCATCACATTGTCACATTAACTAGCCCTAAAAGATGCATTCATTGAGTTTTAAAACTTAACCCCCACAAACATTAAAGGTCACCTACAACATTGAGACAAACACCCAACACACATGTAAGTTCACCTAAAAAATTTGGGACAAACAACTAACACCCATGCAAGTCAACTTGCAATGCTAGTCAAAACATCTTCTGATCCAGTTAAAGGCATATCCAACGATAGTAATGTTGAATGCACTCACAACCAAAGAACAACAAAAGTCATTGTGGGTCATGCATGCTTATGTAGGACTTGCAACTAGCATGTAACCATTTACAAATCATGTAAACTATGAACATATTCATCTTTGTGCTCTTCAAAAATCAAAACTCGACTCTAATACCCAATGTTAGAAAAACATAGTAGAGCTTTGTAAAAAAAACACCCATTAATAAACTAACAAACATAAGTTAACTCATAAAATAAGACATGCATTCATATACCACATATAAGGAAAGAGAAATTGAGACATTTTTTTTACAAATAATCCTCCCCATAGTGAAGACAATGAATAAGTAGCCCATAAGGGGCATCCCATATCATATCAAACACAATGTATCTACCTTCTTTCTATACACTCTTTAACTTAATCTAACAAGTCAAGCCAATGCAATACTCCACTAATAGGTTAACCATTTTGCCACATTACAAGAAAGTTCCAAGTTTCACTATAAGAGACTTTCTACATTCCAACAAACTTTAGGGAATTGTTGCTTTCCACAATGAACACAACAAATAATAAACAAGATGCAAAATCAACACACAAGAGACACCATTAATATGCACATTAGACATAAGAAAGGCTTAGTTTAGACACAAATAAATGTTAAGTAGACACAAAAATAATCCCCAAGGATGCATCTTGTTTTGTGTCTCATTTTCTCTTATGTGTCATTGTGTCTTCTTTGCTTCTCTTATGCATCTCCATTATGTAAATTTGTGTACATAGCATCTCTTATGTGTCCTTGTGTATTCTTTGCTTCTTATATGCATCTCATTTGCATCTTTAGTACATCTCCATTATGTTCTTTCCATGGTGTACAAAAAAAATAATAAACAAGATGCAAAGTCAATAGACAAGAAACACCATTAACATGCACATTAGACATAAGAAAGGCTTATTTTAGATGCAAAGAAAATGTTATGTAGACACAAAAATAATCCCCAAGGATGCAACATTGTCATAAACATCAATAAAAGGACTAATCTTAGACACAAAGAATACACAATGGAGATGCATTGAAGATGCAATTGAGATGCATACAATAGGAACAGAAGACACAAGGACACATAAGATATGCAATGCACACAAATTTCAAGAGAAAACAAGACACAAAACAAGATGCACAAAGGATGCCAATTAGACACAAAAAGAAAAAAGATGCATGATTAACACACAATTATAGAAAAGACGCAAAAAAATTGCAAACAGAGACACCACATAGAGTGTCCTACATTCCAGGAAAATTTCAAGTTTCAGTATAAGAGACTTTGCACATTGCACCAAATTTAATGGTTTTTCTACTTTCAACAATGGATGCAGGAAATAATAAACAAAAAGAAAGGATGATCCAGTTCCCATTCGCTTTACCAGGCTCCAAACAAATCGAAGATCTTAGGGCGACTTATAGTCTAAAATGGGGTTTTATGCGGCTAATAGATCACAACATTCTAAAAGCGGCGAATGAGGGTGGTTCACTAGCACTCTCTACACATATCTAGTTCCTGACGGTTTGTTCAATGCCTACTAGGAAATTGATCAGTCTTATTATGTCTCTTCCTGCTGAAACACCAACTTCAAATTCATATTCACTAGGGAAAAAATGGTTCAAAGGAATTTGGATTATGCACTTTGATGGTGCACATGCTAGGTTTCTCTTGTTGTTGAAACAACAACTTCAAATTCATATTCACTAGGGGAAAATGGTTCGAAGGACTTTGGATGATGCACTTTGATGATGCACATGTAAAGTCGATGCATAAGAGACACCATTGATATGCACATTAGACATAGGAAAGGCTTGGTTTAAATGCAAAGAAGATGGTTTAAATGCAAAGAAGATGTTAACATATGCAAAATTTATCCCTAGGGAAGCAACATCATCACAAACATCAATAAAAAGACAAAACGTGAGTGCAAATAAGATACAATTGAGACACACCAAAGACATAAATGAGATGCATATAAGAGAAAAAAATGACACGAGAAGGTGACATAAGAGACAATGTAGACACATTTAAAGTGCAAATGAGACACAAAACAAGATGCACAAAGGACATAAATTAGATGCAAATTAAAAAGGTTCACAATCAATGCAACATATTAAAAAAGATGCAAAAACAATGCAAAATATTAGAAAAGACGCCTCTTAGAGGATCTATTTTTTCATCCTAAAAACTCAAGGAATATTTTATTAAAAAAATACAAAGGGCAAGGACACAAAAAAATGACACCCTGGTCTATATGGAAATGGTTGAGTTTAAGAGGCAAGGTAGGTTAGCCATAAAGGTTGTGGATGTCCCTAATGTGGGGTTTTGATACTTAATGTTGAGAGGTATATTTTTTATTACCATATTGATTTTGGCAGTTTGGATTTTGGAAGCTTGCATATTGATTTTGAAAATTAGTATTTTGACCATTGGCATTTGGATTTTGGAAGTTTTAAAAGTTGGCATTTGTATTCTTAGGAGAACGCTGAATAAATTTTGTGTTATTGAAGAGATTTACATTTTAAATTGCATCAAGTTTCCTTCAACGAGGTTATTGTTTGATATTGCAAGAGGTTTGCAATTTGGTTTTTTTGTTGTGTGAAAGTTACATTAGGACATTGGTTAGGGAAAGAGACTTGAGGATTAATAAAATTTGTAAGTTAACTTGGACCAAACATTTTATTTAGGTATTGTACATGTGACACATTATAATTTTGGCCAAAGGCGTTGTCTTTTGTTGGCATAGAGTTGGGATTTGGCTTATGTTAAAGTAGCATCAATAGCTTGGTTGGGTGGGAACCTCAAAGAGTAACAATATTTGTAGGTTGATTTGAACCAAACTTTGTATTATGATGTTGTATATGTGACATGTTTTGATTTTGGACAAAGGCATTATCTTGCGTTGGCATAGGGTTCAGATTTGGCTCAAGATTAGGACCTTTGGGTTGGGTGGAAGGTTGTGCATTTGATGTAAGTTGATTATGTTGATCAAGAGTATAGATATGTTGGCTAAGTTGGGGTGAGTCAACTTGGCTGCATACGTTGAAGCTTTGTTGAGGTACAGGTTGAGAGTTTGCTTACCCTAGCCAAGCGTAATTGTGTTGTTGAAGTGGGTTGTGATGCACTCTGTAGTTTGGTTGGGTTTGTTGATAAGTAGTTGTATAAGCATGATGTTGAGGTCAATTGAAGGTGGCTCTTGAAGGAGTTGGTGCAGTTGAGAGATCGTCAAGATGATGGCACTAAATGCTTAGTTAAAAGAAGTGGAAACAATTTGAGAAGGGATGGGAAGGATATCATTAGGAGTAATCCAAAATATTGTGGGGCCTTGGGTAGTAGGGAGGGGTTTAGATACTCCTATCGTGGGAATACTTAATGACATAGGTTGAGACTAAATTTAAGAAACCCTGGCTCAACTTTGGTGATAATATGTTGGGTTGAAGTGGGTAGAGAGAAGACAAGTATATGTTTGGAGGCCATATGATGTGATGGGTAGGCACCCAAAACTATGTCAATTGATTGAGAAAGGAAGGTGGAAGTATCCACCATGGTAGCAAAGGTGTCCACACTGTTGAATGGTGTGGGGTTAGAGTTAATGGTCAAGTTAGTACTTAAGTTATGAGAGAAGGCAGCCTCTTTTGAGGGAGGTTGCGTGGGAGAAAAGGACATTCTATATTAAGGTTGACGACTTATTAAAAATTTGAGGCCCTTGGGATACTCGAGCAGTGTTGTAAAAACACTCTTATTGATACAAGGAAGGATAAGGCGTGATATAGGAAAGTACCAAATAGAACTTAGAGCAACCATGGATGCAAGGTAAAAACCTAAGGTTGGGACTGCTTCAAAAAGAAATTTGGGAGAAGGTTAAGGAGGGAAAAGAGAGACTCTTATTCTTTAAGGAGAAGGAAGGAGAGAGAGATATTTCCCCAAGATGAAAGGTTGAAGACGTTGGGAAAGAAGGAAACAAAAAGGAAGGTGAAGCTCTCACCATTGGAGCTGCCAAAATGTAGATGGATTTGAGTGAAACTTGGAGATAGGAGATACACTCAACCTACGTGGAAGAGGTAGGAAGACTCTCTCTGCCAACCAAGAGGACAACTAATCTAATGATAAGCAACCAAAGGACCAAAAATATGAACCTTAAGGATAAAGGCCTAAACTATACCAAACACTACTAACTAAGCTAAGATGGATAGTGTTAGTAGGTGTGGAGTTGCCACTTGGACTTCAAAGAAAACCAAGAAAACACGTGAAGGGGAAGGAATGGAGGAAGCTAAGTAAATTTGGGATTTACTTGAGTTATGTGAACTGTCCGCTATCCTTGTTGGAGAAAACACTACTAGCTAAGCTAAGATGGATAGTGTTAGTAAGCGTGGAGTTGCCACTTGGACTTCAAAGAAAACTAAGAAAAGAAGTGAAGAGGAAGGAATGGAGGAAGCTAAGTAAATTTGGGATTTACTTGAGTTATGTGAACTATCCACTATCCTTATTGGAGAGTATTTTATCTTTGTTTAAAGTGTTTACTTTGGTCTAAGTAAACTAATATAAGAACAAATTAACAAAGCAAACAAAGAAACCAAAGTTTTCTCTTTCACTTTTGAATATTAGATTAACCTAATTAAACTAGAAAAGTGAGAATGTGATAACTAAATCATTAATTAAAATCTCTCCTTCCCACCGCAAATACAAAATCAATGCTACATGGAATGACGAGAGGAAATAAAAAACAACAATGGGAAGCCAAACAATGAATTGGAGTGGAAGGATAGGCATCTATTTATACACAAATAAATATTAGAAGAGGAGAAACCATAAACCCATAAATTAAGGAATGTTGAGCTCCCTCTTTTCATCGTTTTGTGTGTATCCCCCTAAATCCATAGGAATTGGGGAGCATGCCACAAGTTTTGGTGAAAAAAGGAGCTTTTGTTCCACGACTTCATGGAATCAACAAGAAACCAATTCAATCAACTCATGGGAAGGTTTGATCAATTCATTGAATCAGTACAAAAGGAAAAAAAATAAGAACAAGGCCAAATTGGGCACCATGCCACAAGTGTTGGTGAAAAAAGGAGCTTATGTTCCACAACTTTATGGAATCAACAACAAATCTATTTGATCAACCCACAAGAAGGTTTGAATAATTCAAAGAATGACAGGCACAAAACAAAAAACATAAGAGCAAGGTCAACCAAACTAACCAATAAGGGATGCACAAAAAACCAAGAGAGGGTGGTGCAAGTAAACCCAAAGAGGAATCTTCAACAACCAAAAAGCACAAGTTGGGGCCAAAATTAAAACAATTTATACTAAAAGTTATCAAGGTGGTTGGGGAAAGGTCCAAACAAGGTGTAGAAGTGGTTAAAAGTGTTCGATAAAAAAAACGAGTAGCTTAATTAGACAAATCAAAAGAATTATACTAAAAAATGATAAGTAAAACACCACTAAAAACCCCAAAATCATCTACATTGACCATACTCACATGGTACGAGTAGCTTAATTAGACAAATCAAAAGAATTATACTAAAAAATGATAAGTAAAACACCACTAAAAACCCCAAAATCATCTACATTGACCATACTCACATGGTTTGGATAAAAAATTTAAACACTTACAAGCAAGTGTGTTATGCTAAAGCACTTTTTACATAAAAATTGTGAAATGCAAATTTTATACATTACACTTACTATTACCTATTACCTTATGGTTACAAACCACTCAGACAAAACATCAAATGTTGGTACTATAGAATACTTTTTAATGTTAGGACTATAGAATATTTTTTTATTGTACAAAAAACTTATGTTTATGTGTGACATTGAGATGCATCAATTTTAGTACTGCATAATAATTTTCATTGTACAAATAAAGCTTATGTGTGACATTGAGTGATATTTTCACATTGCCTCGTCTCTAAAAAGAAAAAGGAAAAAAAAAAAACATAAACACACATTATTCGTTTTCCTTCATATCTTCATTCCATTCTTGTAATTCTGCCTTTTCACTTTATAGCTATCCTTGTATGTTAGCTTGTTTTCGTACCTAAGCTATCTAGCTAGGTCTTGGTTTTCCCTGAGCCAGAAGTTAAGGCACAGCGAACCCAATGAAAAACAGAGGCCCAAAAATATACTCATAGCTTTTCAATTATTGTATATGATTTTTGGCTATGGTGCCACACGGCTGACAAAGAAATTTACAGAGCAGGATGTCACCCAAAAATGTTAGTGTACAGCTTTCCCTCTCTTGTTCCGGACCTTTCTTCACTAAAGCTGATACTGTTCAAACTCAGAAATAATGACTGATTCCAGATAACTGTTCTCTTATGTAACACAAACTACCACCATATACATGTATGCAAAACACTTACCTCGTTCCAAATCATAAAAATATATTCAGTCTTGCATCTATACACAGGTGAAGATGCTGATCAGGCGAGGTCACTCTTCCATTTTTATCCTTTTTTCCCAACCCTTTAAAAGTGGATCAACTTGAAACAGAGAACAGGCAATGGATGATACAAGAAACTAATCATGAGCAGCTGTAATTGTGTGATTTCTCGCTCCTGAATAGGGAGATGCCATTGACAGTTCACCGAGTGCTCTGCAAATAGAGCCACAAGAATATACAGAGGCTAGCATCTGAACCCCAAGAGAATGTGTTCAGTTTTTTCCAAATAATTGATGTCTAAACAGTTAGCATATGAACCGCCATGTTATAGCTCACTGAATCTCTAGCAGCAGAGATTTTCCTATTGGCCTTGACATAGGTCCTAATTTAATGTCTGGCCCTAGTAAACTTGATATCTTGAAATTAGGTATTGTAGGAATGAAAACAGGGACGAGGAGGAGAGGCTTACACTACTTGCCCTGATCCATTACTTGAGGCATGACTAGCAAAATTGTGCAAAGACCCTGGATTTGTCTGTCTCGATCTCGGTGATGAATTTTGCGGGCTATCAGTGCCTTGTGAAAATATACCTGAAAAGTAACCAGAGAAACAAACATAAACTTCTCGCATTGATCCAATTCTTCAGGCCAACATAATGGGACTGAACATATTGTAACCAAAATGCTCACACTTCCAGCAAAATCACCTAAAGATTTCAGCAGGCTTGCAAAATCCTATCCCAAGCTATGATTGCTTAGAATAACAGTTCAATTAAAATGCCTTTAATCAGAGGGCTGAATAAAAAAGGTTGCCTTGAATTCCTCTTTTAGTTTCGCAGAGAGCAAAATTATTCTAATAACTATTACAGACAAGGAATAGGAAAAGAAGGATCGCGTTCAATATTCAGTATACAGCTAAACAAAACCAGCATGCAGTACTCTATGGTGGTTGATCCTTGCAATATTATAAATGTCACTTACAGACATTGCCTCTGATCTTAGGGTTTTTTTTCTTTCAAGTTAGAACAGCACTTTGTAAGTAGAAATAGTTACAGCTGTGGTCCTATACAATATACTTGAGGTACTTGTCTCTTTGATCAAAGGAGGCAATTGTGATTCGTGAAGCAAAAGAACAGAAACTACCTTGCATTATCATGATAACACAGAAGGAAATTGTAACCAACAGGGCCCAGAAACTTGTTTTCGCCGAAGAAGGCTCCACAGACTT